>SKCR01015905.1:0-21414 GCA_019454045.1 Zanthoxylum bungeanum
TGAGAAAGAAAAGAAAACCAAGGAAAGCTTGATTTTAGTAAGTTTTCTCCAACTTACTATTAGTAAGGAAAATGTTCCTTAGGATCTAGGCTTTCATATATGATGTCCTTAGGTTATTTCTTTCTTTGTTCTTTGTGTTTTTGTTGATGGATAGTTTGGTGAAGTTGTAAAGCATGTATGATGAAGAAAGGATGTAACTATTGTAGTTATATGTATTCTTTTAAGGTTTATGAAACCATGTTGCTATTCTAGAGTTGTTGACCCACTCTTAAATGACCTAGATTTGATCTTGAGTTGTTTCATTGTGTTGAGACTTGAATTGAATGAAAGATTGATGATTGAAACATTTGATTTAATGTAATTAGCCTAATTTGTCCAATTTGTGGAAATTGAAAAATTAGGGTTTCTAACTAATTCCAAATTTGGGGGTTTTCATATATGTTGAGCATTTGGGTGTGTATATGATGCATGCAAAGTTTCATGTTGATTGGATTTCATTTGGATGAGTTTTGAAGCATGAAATGACCAAATGGTCAACTTGGGCACCAAATGGTGCATTCGGCCAAGATAAGGAAATTTGGGGATTTTGGTTGCTTTGGTGTTTTGATGTTTTGAACATCATAAGTTCATCTTAGAAATGATTTATAATCATTCAAAATTGATTGGATCAATTTCGGACTAAAACGGACAAAAATACAAAGCAAGGGTATTTCGGTAAATTCACTTAAAATTGTTTTATTGAATTTATTTTCATAATTTGATTATTGGAATATTAAATAAATATGTTTATTTAATTTATCCGAGAAAAAGTTTTGAAATCTGAAAATCGGATTTTCACCGCTTCCGCTGCGTTACCGGATTCACCCCCTAAATAACCCCTTCAAGGACATGATAAGGTTTATCACAAGTCGCTCTGAGCTACTATCTCCTTCAACATGATATGTATTAACAGTGCAAAACTTATTTAGAATAAGGTTCCATGAAAATCTGTTTGACAGATATCATATAGGATATGAACAGGAAAGAAACAGGGTTTCTCATTCCTAATAATTTGGGTATGCCAGGCATAACGTTTGGATGATACCAAACTAGAACCCAAATTGGATAAGTGCCAATATAGGTTATCCTAAGGGAAACCTTAAGTATAATACTTATAAATCTCACATGAGAACAATATGATTGTTGCTCACCATGCGGTTTTCCTGAGAGGAATACCGATATGCAGTGGTCAGTGGGAGGATAGTGATACTCGATGAAAATCGGAGTAATACTATTCAAGGCACGAAGTCCTTAATGGAACACAAACAGTTCATCAATGATGAATCTGTACCATTAATCTTCGAATACACAAGAACATGGTAGATCGGATAGAGTCAGAAAACAACCTAGGGTATGGGTTTCTGATCTAACCTCATAAAGATGTCAATCTTATGAGGGTATACCATCCGACTACGTTTTGAGGAAGTGATACGAGGTATCGACTCCCTATTTTGGCAAAGTGCCATGAGTCCAAAATGGATTCCATGTATAACAACTATTTTGGATACTAGTTGTTGTACCACAAGGCATTGTGCCTATTGGTACATTAAACGTCTTCAAGGAAGACATACATGGATGGCAACATACCAACGTACAAAGCTAGGCATGTGACTGAAAGGTATCGTTATCAACATTGTGTTAATAATGGTTCAACCTTTTACCTATTGCCATGCAAATCCATTTTGAAGATGCTTGTTGATAACTGCATATTTCATTTATGAAATGTGTCAGTTGTAGATCAAAATCGCTTTCCTAAAAAGGAAACCTCTTGCAGGATTCTTACAACATCCTGACAAATTTGTATAACCGACAAACAAGGTTTGCGGGTTATTCGATCCATGTTTGGATTGAAGCAAGCATAAGGTTCTTGGAACTGACGTTTTGATGTAATCATAATGGTTTATGATTTAATTCAAAACGAAATGATTCTTGTGTATATAAGGAGGTTAGTGGGAGCGCACTGACAGTGAAATTCCCAATAAAGCAATTGGTGAAAGCTTGGCTTTCATAGATATTCTTTCATAGAAATTCTCCGTAGAATTCTTGGGAGTAACAACCTTTATTCAAGGAATAAAAATCTACTGGGCTAGATTTGGAGTTGTTAACACTCTCTGAGAAATTGTACATTGAATAATGTACGTAACCTGGTGTCTCATACGCTTTGAGCATATGGAGTCACAATCAGGACAATCCAAGTGATAGTCACTGGATTGAAGTTAAGAACATCTGTTAGTATCTTAGAGAACTAAAGATGCTGTCTTAAATTATGGAGTATGAGAACTTGAAGTGACTAGGATCACTGCTGCAAGTTTCCAAACCGGTAAATACTGCGGTACTATAAAGTTTGAATAATGGGACAGTGAGCTGGAAATATTCCGAGCAAGATAACTGTTGCCGAATAAACAACAAATGCGGATTATTGCTGCAGCTGAGGCAGCAATAGAAGCCATTTGGATCGATAATAAATCTAATTAGATTAGATATAGTTCTGTTAGCGGCTGAGCTAGGCGTCAGCACAGGCTAAAGAATTAATGGTCTCATCAACGATCCAGATATATACTTCGATATTCATCTGATTCGTTCAGATCATACATCATGGCGATGTGATGATCGTGTAAATCGCGTCAGACGATAATCATGCAAATCCGCTGACAAAAATCTTTTCTCAGCAATTTGAGCGAACCGTACATAGTTCGGGTGTACGACACTTGAGTGACTGGCTATGTGCTAAGTGGGAGATTGTTGGATAATATGACCCATAGCGTCACTATTTGTACAGATCATAGTGTTGTTGTACAAATTAACTATGTGACAAGGAAATTGCACTCTCATCATTTGTGATTAGATCACCATAGATGTATAAATGAAGAGAGGTCCATATGATTAGTTCCTGGATTGAGAATGATATGAGACAGTATCAGTCCACGAAGGATTAATCATTAAATATCCCTAGCCGGAGTATTATCGAGACAGGACATCGATAATGCGGAATAGGCTAGTATTGCACTTGTGCGCGTTGTGAGGGCACAACGGCATACTTCTCATATATTTAAGTATTGGATACTTATGCAAGTGCTATAAGAGGTTGTGTTTCACCGAGGGTACGGGAAACAGCTTCGCTCTGGATAGACCCCTCGGAATCCCATTGGTATTATGACTATGTGTCTATGGGAGGCCGACATCAGGGTAGGTGTATTTGGTCTTAACCTGAGACTTGCACCGCTAATGCTTACGACAATCAATATACTTTGATTGAGGTCGTCAGGGACTTTAGCCGGTTCTGGTACGCCGATTTTGGGTATATTGAGAATCGTAGAGTATTGGGTGTGATGTCAAGACGGAAGTATCACTCCAGTCATAGTGGAGATGATGTCACGCAGGATACGGTATTAGTGCTCTTAAGTGTTGCGCAACCATCGGGATATTATGACTAGGTCATGCATATCCGATTATAGAGACTAGTTACCAGACATCCGACATGTGTTTCGGACGGGGCAGACACTTATCCAGCCCCAGCCCTAGCACGTGACTATCCGATACTTGGCCGATATACACAATACTTAGTAGACTACGCCTGATATAGATCTTAAATATTCTTATAAGAATATGTCCGGAGAATTGGGAAGACTTGGTGCTTTGCTAGGAGTCGACCTTGTCTCGTAAATCGGTAGAACGTAGTACTTGGTACGTACGTGATTCGGATACTCCGACGACCGCATTTACTGCCAACATATCCGGGGAACTCATGGGTCGCTTCCCGATAATCCACTGATGACGTATGACTCGCACTCTTAAATAATCTGGGATTATATAGAAGAGAGAGAAAATTAATCTAGGATTAATTACGGAGATATTTTTATCTAGGATAAAATATCGTCTAGAGAGAGATAATGATTAATTTGGAATTAATCGGTAAATTAATATATTCGATATATTAAATGAATTAGATTTCGACGCAGAATTAAAATTAGATTTTAATTCGGGCGAACGAATTAATTTAGAATTAATTCGTTAGCGACGTGAATAGTGAATTCGCTAGGCATAATCATTTAATTACGACGCGACGGAAAAATCGCTAATTAGGAATTAGCGAACCCGAGCCCGAGTGTGATTGCGAGCGCGTTCGTATTTCGAATTCGAGTGCGGCAACGCAAGTCACATCAAGCGTCAAATCATTCGTCACATCAAGCGTCAAATCAAATGTCACTTTGAGTGATGTGATTGATTGATGTGATTAATTGATTGAAAGACTTACATCACTTTATTAAAGTGACAATGAATAGTTGATGTAAGTAGTTGGAATAGTATTTGGAGGGAAAAATCATTTACTTTTGGTTTTAATTAATCAATTGTAATTGTTTTTAGTATTTTTTCATGGAAAATATATAAAGGCATTTTTGGAAAATGCTTTACCAACCAATACACACATTCTTCTCTCTCATTTTTCTCTCTTCAAACTCACGCCCAAATGGGCAGTAAGCTCACTATTTTTGAAGCCAAAATGGCGTGAGCAATGGGGAAGCAAAAGTGAGTTTTTGTGGCAAAAACTCAAGTGCTAGCACACTTACGAGACTTGCGAAGGTGGTAGGGAGGTTCACCCATAATCCGGGATCCGTTTGACGCAAGCTTGGAGCTCCGTTTCGCAGCTCAAAATTCTGAAATGGAGGGCAGTGAACTGCATGCAGTGGGCGTTCTTGGCAGTGAGCAAAGTGGCTTCATTCGTCTTCAAATCGTCTCAACCGATCGATGTGAGTATTCCGCTACCTCCGTTGATGTGTTCACACATGTTTTTCATTGCTTGTTTGATCTTGGGACCTAGATATAAACCTAACACAATGGTGAGATCTGGTTGTTGGACAATTATGACCCATAGCATCACTATTTGTAAAAGACATGGTGTTTTTGTATAACTTAATTATGTGACAAAGGAAATTGCTCTTTTATTATTTTGTAATTGGATTACTTGGATATATAAATGATAAAAGTCCATATGATAAGTACCGGATTAATAAGATATGAGACAATATTAATCCACGAAAGGTTTAATCATTAAATATCCCTAGTCGCAGTATTATCGAGATTGGACATCGATAATGCAAAATAGACTAGTATTACACTTGTGTGCGTTATAGAAGCTTAACAACATAGTTCTCATATAATTAAGTATTGGATACTTATGCAAGTGTGATAGGAGGTTCTGTTAGCTGTTGGACCGGGAATAGCTTCGCTCTGAATAGACCCCTCGGAGTCCCATTGGTATTATGACTATGTGTCTATGGGAATCCGAATCAGGGTAGGTGTATGTGGTCTTAACCTGAGACTTGAATCGCTAACACTTGCGAAAATCAGTACGCTTTATTTTTGGTCGTCCGGAGATTTAACAGGTCCTGTGTACGCCTCTTCTGGGTTTACTGAGAATCGTAGTGTATTGGGTGTGATGTCAATATGGAAGTATCACTTCAGTCATATGGAGATGATGATCACGCAGGATACAGAACTAGTACTCTTACATGCTGCAGCTATCGGGATATTATGACTAGGTCATGATTATCCGATTACAGAGACTAGTTGCTAGTGATCCGATATATGCTTCGTACAGGGAAAACACAATTTCAGCCATAGGCCTAGCATGTGACATCCGATACTGGATCGTATTACGCAGTACATTGTATACTACACCTAATAAAGATTATATATTCCTCATTGAATATTTCTGGAGAATTGGGTAGGCACGGTGCTTTGCTAGAAGCCAACCATGTCTTGTAAATCGATGAGAACGTGGTACTGGGTACGCACATGTTCGGATGGTCCGATGACCGTATTTACTACCAACATATCCAGGGATCTCTTGGGTCACTTCCCAAAGATTCAACGATGACATTTGACTCAAACAGAATTAATCTGGGATTAATTAGGGACAAAATTAATCTGGGATTAATTACGGATAAAATTACTCTAGGATTAATTATGAGAGAGAAAATTAATCTGGGATTAATTGAGGCAAGAATTAATTTGGGGTTAATTCGTCTAGAAGAGAAAGTGCGATTAATTTGGAATTAATCGATAAAGTAAATTTAATAGCTAAATTGGATTTTACTATTTAATTTATTTAATTGGGCTAAAATAATATATCGGATATATTAATTGAAATTGGATTCAATACAGAATTAAAATTGGATTTTAATTTAAGCAAACGAATTAATTTGGAATTAATTCGTAAGCGACTTTCGCAATAATTTTGCTAGGCATTATTATTTGATTAAATTGGATTTATTTACGTCGTGACGGAAAATTCGTTTAATCGGATTAAACGAACCCGGGCCCAAAGTGTGTTGTGTAAGACAACTCAAATTTGGAATTTGAAAGTGGTGAGACCCACTTCAATTACATCACTTGTCACTATTCATGATGGGTGTAGTTGGCTAATTAATGTTGGACTTTAAAGCACACAACACATCAAGTTTTAAACTTGAACTATTCATTCTCCTCTTTCCTCTCCCTTGGCCGATTATGTCTTCATCTCTCCTTGAATTTTTGTTTCAAAAATTCACCATTGCTAGCACATAGAGAGTCAAAGAAAGGTGATAGGGAAACTCACCTTTGAGTTTGGAATTCAAATCAAAGCTTGGAGCTTCCATACATCCAACAAGAAATTTTGAATTTCAACTGATCAATGTAAGTTCATTCCGCAAACTTTAATTGATTATTCACACACAAATCAAGTCTTAGAGATCCTTGGCATGTCTAGGATACTAACATTGGTATCAAACCATTCCTAACCAATTGGGTAAGGCGTTTAATGCCTATATGACCTAGCCGCATATTCCAAAGTTCAGTATTATTAACAACAGGTAAACTACGTTTATTAACTCCAATACTCAAAATATCCTTTGAAATATGCAATTTGTAATGACCATGATCATTTGGACAACAAAGGATCTGAATATTACGTTTATCATATAAATACAAAGAACAGTTCTTAATATTAATACGATAACCTTCTGTATCTAATACAAAAAGAGATATAATATTTGCTACACATCCTGGTACAAGGTAGCAGTCATACAACAAAAGTTTCCCATTCGGCAAAGGGATCTCGCATACTCCCACTGCAACTGCATCTAGAGAGTCTCCACTCCCAAAGCGCAAATGCATCTCTCCAGACTTCAGTTTCTTACTTTCCTTCAGCACCTGCAACGAATTGAAAATGTGAACAGGACAAGCAGAATCTAAAATCCAGATGGATGTAACAGCTTCACAAGCTAGTGAGATATCAATAACTGGAAAAATAAAAGTATCTGATGTAGATGCTATCTCCTTCCTTATCTGGGCAATGTAGTCAAGACAGTTCCTTTTCCAGTGCCCAACTTTGCTGCAGTGATGGCATTTTTCGTCAGAAGCCTTCTTGGGCTTTGCTATCTTTCCCTGTGGTTGAGAACCAAAACCCTTCTTCTTATTCGCTTTCTTCTTCTTTACATTTGACCAAGTCTGGGAAGAAGCAGAAAGTGAATTAGGTCTTGGAGGGCGAGTCGGTACTCCCTTCCTTAGGTCATCTTCTGCCGTAATCAGCATCTTATGCAGCTCATGGTAGGTACAGATAATCCCATTCATGTTGAAGTACATCACGAATTGGCGATATGAAGCTGGGAGCGAACCAAGAATGACATTTCTATCGAGAATGTCATTTAGAGGGAGATTATGTTGCCTCAGTTGATTGATCAAATCGATCATGTGAAGAACATGCGAGCTCACAGCTTGCCCATCGTCCAGTCGCGGATGGAACAGTTCCATTGCAACTTTATGAACAACGACTTGTTCTTCGTTCTCAAACGATTCTCTTAATCGCGTCATCATACTATACGCATCTGACATGCCATAGTATTGTTTCTTGAGTCCCGGTGCCAACGAACTTAAGATGTATGATTTAACTTTTAAATCATCATCATTCCAAGCTTGGAAAACTTGGAGTTCCTCCGGTGTTGCATCCTCAGCCACAGCAAGGGGCAACGGACCCTCAAGAACATATCTCAACTTCTCGGAATCAAGGACAATCCTTAAATCCAAGTCCCAATCAGCGAAGTTCTCGGCGTCTTTGAGTTTGTTCGTATCCAACATACGCGCAAACTGATTAGAAGATGGTGCTGCCATCGCAAATCTATCATATAGATCATGAAAAACGGTTAACAGATATAAAGCAGTTTCATATAATATCAAAAGCATTAACTAGATCATGGATTTTTAATCTAAAAACATCTCTTCTACTAAATCATGCAATACTGTAATCCCCAAACAGAATACAAAGATTTAATAATTAAGTTAAATACAAATAGTTTTAGGTGGATCCCATGAATATATTTCAGCTCACAGCAGTGGCACGGTATCGCCTACGTATATTTATCTGGTAGACAACTCATTGTCAATCATTCAATAGTGACTCATGTGTTTCCGATCCTGGTTGTTTCTCGTTGTGACAGCTTTGGCACGTTCACAAGGAGACGTAGCAAGGTTAAACTCGTCAATGGTAAACTCAAGCTACTTGCGTAACCCTGATAGCTTGGGCACGTTTAGGATTCCGCTTTCGCTTGAATTTATCTAGTATCTAATATACATCCAACATAAATAAATTTCTATCGGCTACACCCTCACAGCAGTGGCACGGTCTCGGATGTAATCACGGAAAAATATTCATAAACCGTATTAACAAGACGGACCATGTAATATGCATCAAATACATAATTTACATAAAAACCTTATTAATTAAGGATTTTCCGCAAAAGATGTTTTTTACTTTATTTAATCAAATTAAATAAACACATGGATGCAACAAGTAAAGATTAAATTAAATATTGAATTTAAAAGGCATAATCATATTAGGGTGTCCATAATCAGACTCGCTCTGATACAATTTTGTAGTGGTTTTATGGAGAAAATCCGGTAACGCAGCGTAATAGTGGAAAATCAAAATTTTTCGATTTCAAAATTTTTCTTGGATCAATTAAATAAACTTATTTATTTAATTATCCAATTATCAAATTCTGAAAAAATACACAAGAAATCAAATTTCTTGGTAATTACCGAATTGCCCCACAACTTTGCAAATTGATCATTTTAGTCCAAAAATTATCAAATACAATTTTGGATGATTCTAAACCATTTCTAAAATGATTTCCAACAAGTCCAACTCATCAAAATCTGATTGCAACCAAATCCCCAATTTTTGTCTAATTGCCGTGAGTACCCTTCATTTTCGGTTAATTGCAATTTAATCTCTTTTGTTCAAAACATGCCAAAGAGTACCAAAATCGATAGACTCGCCATTTTCAACACCCAAATATGTTTCCTCCAGCAGCGTTGCATGAACCGGCTTCCTGCACAATGAGCCCATCACCGCTGGGACAGCCACAAGAGAAGAGAAGTAGAGGTTTTAAGCTTGCAAGGAGGGTTGGAAGCATCGATTTAGGAAAGGAATAGGCTGGAATCGTCGAATTTCGGAAATTAACAGGCTACATTGGCATAAGAGAAGAGAAGCAGAGACTTTAAGCTTGCAAGAAGGCTTTAAGCTTGGATGAAGAAAGGGAGGTAGGAAATGTCGATTTAGGAAAGGGAAAGGCTAGAAACGTCGAATTTATAAAGTGGATTTTTGATGAAGTAGAAGTGGTGAGTGAAGAGTTGAAAGGGTTTGGGTTTTGTTTTGATGAAGAAAAAATTACAGGATTAAGGTTTCTTGGTACTGGAAGAGGTGAGAAAATTTTGGGTTTGTAAATAAAAAAGTTTTTTTGTTTTTATTGCGGAAGAGGCCGCAAAAATAGGACAAAGGAGCTGATTTTTTATCAATTAGAGGGGAAAAAAATTCCCCATTAAAAATACTTATTTCGCCAATTTTCGCGATTAAATGTAAATTTTTAGTGGCAAAAATTAATTTCACTATTAAAAGTTTATTTTTAGTGGTGAAATTTATTTCCCCACTTAATTTTCGCAACAAAAAATAAAATTTCTGAGTAACTTATCTTACTTACCCTAATGATAATCCAATCTATTTGTTTTGTTTATAAGAGTATCGACGATATTTTTTTAGTTTAATTTGTTTTTGTTTCTTCAGTGTTTATGGCTATATGATCTTACTATGTCCAGTATGATTTATAAATATAATGGAGCATATGCTTTGTTTGACAACTAGTAACTCCCTAAGAAGGCTGTTTGTTTGGGGAATGAGATACATTTTATGACTGGTGTATTTGGATTGTAATTGAAGGCAGATGTGTCATGAGACTAACATTTTCTATTAGTGGATGAGCCAAGCCATTTTGAAGTTAATTATTTGTTTCAGAAATACTAATGAGAAGGTGGTTGAAGCAGTGTTATCTACATTGATAGATGATGATGGTATTATTTGAGGCACAGACAAGGAATCAAGCCTATTCTTGTCTGAAGACCTTTCAAGCAGACTTGTGTCTCCAACTACTGCCAGTTCAAACTACATTGCTGGAAATAGAGATATTCCATGCAGAGCGAGCGGGGAAGACATGGATGGAAACTATAGAAGAAGTTCACACATAGGCCTTTATTTTTATGATATTGAAAATAAATAAATAATTAAATTTCTGGTGAGAGTTACAGTTTAACATGTAACACTGACATTTGTTATATATACTGCTATTATAATAATATTCATTTGTTTTATTGAAAGAAAGAGAAAATAGATAAATTGAAGCAATCAAAATAATGAATGTACAAAATGAAGTAGCTAGTTGAATTTTATTGTTTCAAAACGTACCCCAAATCTATGTATATTGGCAGAACTTTCTTTCAATTGTAAAGTTGAAAAATGTTCCTTAATCCGACACATCGACAGAGGGGGAGGGAAGGAACAGGTGTTGGCCACCAGCGTTGACAAAGCGGAAAGACTCTTCCCTTATTCTCCTCCATAATGTGGTTTTCCAGTGGCTCGAAATTAAAAACAACTTGTAATGTTCTTGTCCGCATGTTACAACAGATGATTTTATCAACCCTTCCGAATTGGAAGTAAACAATACTGGCATCAATTGGATGAAAACCTATTATCTCCCCATCGAGGAACAGGTTTTGCGCATACCACTTGAGCTCTGGATCTTGAGAAACCATTTCATCTGGATCATACAAAAACTCCTCCTTAAACTCCCATTTGCCTCTTTTGTAATCCCAGGCCATCAAGTAAAGAAAATTAATTAAATACACCCTTAAACACCCTCCGGAGATTTCCAAATTTGCTCGAGTATCCCTGATTGGATTGGGCGGTTTAATGATGCTACACATGTCAATGTTATTGAGTGGATCATACACAAATATGTTGTTACCATATTGGTTAAGCCAATGAAGTTTCTGATTGTATGCAACAATTTTAAAATTGGGGTACCAGTTGAAACTTTTCAAGTGGCGGGGACACGAAACCAGTGAGTCTCTCCATTGGCCGGTCTCAGAAGAGAAAATATCCACCTTGAACTGGTTATGAATGGCTGATCCTAATTTAGGATTAGGAACACGTACCACCTTGAAACTGTAATGAGCATTAATGGTAACACACTTGTTGTTGTTATTGTTGCAGCAACAATGGGGATAGCAGATGAAACCAGCGATGGAGTCTTGGGCATGGCTAAGCAGCGGCGGAGCAGGAGGGAGCCTCAAAGATTGTTTAGTGAGGGGATTGCAAATATAATAAACGAATGGTCTGTCTCTGTCATAGTACAATATCAAGTCCTCGAAATATGAAGCCACAATCTTATCACTAAAATATGACATAAACGTTACAGAATCATCTAATGGGTAGACATGGGGAATTTGAGTAGAGCAGCAGTGACTGGGTTTGAGAGAATACCAGCGTTTGCACACACTCTTGCATTGAGCAGCATACATGACAGGGATATGAGTAAGTATTTTTTCTAATAACTCGTTCGGAAGATCATCAATAACTGATGATGATTTCCTTTTTCTCCGGTCGAAATACGGTGGCATCATCAATTTAATAGGATTTAATTTGTACTTCAATGGCTTAGCTGATGAAACAGCCGGCCTATTACTCTTCTTATATATATTTCTTTCCCTTGTTTGCGTTGGCTTTCCTAATTCATTTTTGTTTCTTATTACTTTTCCTTATTTGCTTAGGCTTTCCTAGCTGGTTAATTAATTAAATATCATTTTTTTTAATTTATTGTGGAAAACCACACATTTACATTTCCTTACTTAGCTTGGCTTTGTAATTCAATTTTATTTTATCTAATTAATTAATACAATTTACTAAAACTATTAGTTATATTTAATTAAATAAATAATTTAAAATCAATTATCAAATTGAAAACTACAAAATTTTTAATAAACTAGAAATACTAACCTGCACCATTGGCATCTTATCTCATAAAACATAATAAGATAGATATCAAGTGTCAGAAATTAAATTAGTTAGAACAGTACATTTAATCAGAACTGTCAAAACAATGTAAATCCTTTAATATTCTCTCATATTAATACAGATGTAATCTTCTATCCTATTCCACTTTATACTTCAAAAGTAAAAATATATATATATGTTTAGTCTAAGAAAATATAACGATTGATAATCTCGACGACCAGTGATCTTGACTACAGTTTCATTCTGGGAAAAATGTTACATAATATAGATTATATTTGAATATTTATACACTCATAGAATGACCGGGGAGACAATTGGTAAATTCTTCAAGATTCCGATACGAGATGCGGAGATGGTACGGTGTTCTACTCTAAACAACTCATGGTATTTGGGTCATAACTTTCTTATACGAACTCCGATTTTTATGAATTTTATATCTTCGGAAAACTAAGACCGAGACCTATAACTTCTGCATTGGACATTTTCCCAAATTCAAATTGGAAGAAGGATAAAAATTGATATTTGCGTGACTGCTACAGTGATTTCGGGAAAATACTACAATTTGGGTGATGTGGCCTCTCTCTAGCCACTCATTTTCAAACAAAGATCATTCTTATGCCCTATAAATTGAGTACTATTCATCCACCTCTCTCCTCAAGTAAAGAAACGTGAAAAGCTTACCCCTCCCTTAGAAAAATAAATCATTTTCTTTCTTTAATTTTTCATCATTTTGAAGTATCAAGTAATGGTGCCAAGATTCCTCTCATGCAAAGTAAGCTCTCTATATTATTTCCCTCCTCTAATTTCAGTTTTGAGATTGATATTTGGGAGCCCCAAATTCGTATCTTATGAACCCTACGATTTTGAATTACTTAATTAGCTTTGATTGAGTTGTTATCATACTTGATTGTGTATTTCTTGGTAATATAAGAATGAAATTATGCATTTCATATGAAGAGATGGCCTGATGTGTCATTATTTTTAAAAGGATGGTTTGTGGTTACTTTGATGGAGGTTGATGATGTAGTGTGATAAGAATGATGTGTGTTGAGAGAAGAATTTGAGTTGGTGTTGAAATTTTTAATGGCTTTAGTATCCATGCTTTGATTTATAATATTTAAGAGGTTGGTGATTGTGGTTGGTTCTTGAATATAGATATTGAAGTTTAGAGGATTGTTTATGCATTTTAATGTGCTGAAAAGTCTAGTGGTAATAGTTGAAATAAATTTGTCAAACATGGCAGTGAATTAGATAACATGGACATTGAGTTTAGTTTACGATATCTTCTGGACATGTTCTGATTTATTACTTATAAGATGAGTTCTGTAGGTCGAAATTAAGATCCGTAGAATTATAGATAAATTAGATACATGAACGAATAACATATCCAAAAATCAGAATTTTTGGAAGTATGATGAAGCCAAACCAAATTTTGAAGTCGGGCTATCTGCTGCCCTTGTGCCCAGTTATTCCAGTCGCACAGCCCTTGAACTTCAGTCCATAACATGAGTTCTAGGAATTGAAACTACGATCCGTAAAAGCCAACATAAAATAGACACATAAGATAGTATTCTATAAAAATTTAGCCCCAAATGCAACCCCGATTTAGCACACCGAATTTTCAAATTCGATGTTGGTGCACTAAAATTTTCTAGAAAGAGGCAGAATATGGAGTTTTGTGAATTAGCTTGTGAAATCCTCGAACAAGCATAGTAAAAATTATTAGACCACCCTAAAATGTTTGTAATATAGTGAGGATAAGTAATCATGAATATTGCATAAATTTTGTTAAGTAACAATATAAATTCACAACCAAGTTGTGTAAGACAGCAAATATACTGTTCAGACATGGCATTCATCTTTCGAAGAATATGTGTCCGCAAATAGAAGATGAGAAGATTAGAATGTCTAATCTGCTTTATGCTTCATGTTTGAGTAGCATTATGTATGACATTTTATGTACGAGGCCTGATATTAGCTACGCGGTTAGTGTAACCAGTAGATATCAGTCCAATCCAGGAAATGACCATTGGATGGCTGTTAAACATATCCTGAAGTATCTCAAAGGTACTAAGGATAAGTTTACCATTTATGGAGGAAATGAATTGCATGTTAATGGGTATACAGATTTTGATTTCCAATCGGATCCCGATGATAGAAAGTCTATATCAGGATTCGTATTTATCCATAATGAAGGTGTAGTTTGTTGGAAAAGTTCCAAACAGGGGTCTACAGCTGATTCCACCATAGAGGCAGAATATATTGATGCTTCTGAAGCTGCAAAAGAAGCTGATAATACTGGTGCTATTCCGCAAGCAAATGAAGGGAGGGCGCAACAGAAATCTAAGTATGTGGAACAGAAGTACCACATCATTATAGAGATTGTGTCGTGAGGTGACATTTGTTAGGGTTGGTGCTCGGAGTGCCAATCCGGATAATATTTATGTCCGATTCATAAATACGAGCAATTATATTTTCCATAATATTACTTAATTTATTGGTAGCACCTTTGTCTTTTATAAGCTTATTCGATCTAATTACGATTAGATATCTGATTACGTTTGGATCGAAACTGAATCTGGTTCAATGATACGTGTATATTAGACAAAGACCCTAGGATTTACAATATAATGCGCAGTTACAACGTAGTTTTGTAATTGACATTGGGAAGCGCATTATGAGATGTATATCCTTAAATAAAGTTCCTGGTCAAGATTTACTAACACAGGTCGGTTAGTAAAATCCGCTGAGACCAGTACATGTCATATATCGTGACTTGGTCCGATGGTTTATCCCAGTGAACCATAAGTCTCGGGAGACTCGTATAGACATGTAGGTGTTTATTTGATAAGACACTGAACGACTCACTGAAGGTTTCGTAATAGATGGTACACCAATGTCAATAGGAACTTTCTCGAGTTGAGCAAGCATAGTGGTCCTACGACTTGAGATACCACAGTGGGATATATGAGTTATCCTCCACACTTTGATGGCAGTCACGTCAATGATCTATTCATGATCAGACCTCCACATGTTCGTTGGGTGTGGACTGATGCTCATGATATCCAGTGCGTATCAAGATAGGATCCGTCAGTCCTGTGTTAGGGTATATGCATCCTCACGTGTTTACGATCTAGTAAATCCATGGCCGTGGTATAACTTTGGAAATCAGTTTCGAGTGTTATTCAGAGATTGTAAATTGAAAGTTGACTGTATTATACCGAACAGATTTGACGTTTTCATCTATGTCCCAGGTATAATACAGATAGCCTGTGACGGAGGGATTATACATATGCAATGACCTCGACTTGTATAGTTTAGCGAGATTATCCGTGGTCGTCATAATTCATGAGTGGGTGAATTATGAACACGAAATTAGATTTCGTGACGGATAAACCTAAACTTAGAGAGTCCCACAATATGAAGTATACTCGTTGAGCACTTGGGCAACTCAATATGAATAATACGAATTATTCATAATACTTCACCGGATTAAATGAGTTAATTCGGATCGTTTAATCGGTTAAACAACAATACATGCATTAGGAGATTTTGTCCGATAATAATTATTGTGTATTTATATTTGATACATAATACGATTATATACACATTAATTATTCGTCAAATGAGATTTTGACGCATGTCATAAATATATGTATTTGTTATTTATTGTAAATAAAAATATTTATAATAATTATTATATTAATTGATTATTTGGATATTTAATTGTTAAATATTCAAATGATTAATTAATAAACTTTTTTCATAAAATGTTATGAATTTTGTCCAATTGTTATTGGTTTACATGTCATAATTTTATTAAAGTAAATGTGTGAAAATTTGATTTGTCACTTAAAAGTTTACTTTAATTAATTATTTTTTTATTGGAAAAATTACTATATTAGCCCCCAAAGTCGGTTTTGGTGGATTTAAAAATTGAAAAAAATTGGTTTTCTTCAACTTATCACCACCATTGCCGAGAACCAAAAAGGGAAAATGGGTTTCAAAGCTTGTTTGGTAAATCCATGGAGAAATGAAGAAAAATCAAGAAATAAAGCTAAGGAATCATAGAATTAAAGGTAATTCTAAAATCCCTAAGCTTGGAAAATTATGTTTCTTGTTTCTTGATGATATAGTGATATCTAGGGTTTCTTCTTTTCTACAAAGTTTGGGGCTTTTGGTTGTGATTGATGAATTGGAAGCTAATGAAGCGTGTGTGAAGTATATTGGGTGGAATTATTGAAATTAGTATCCAATTTGGTCATTAGATGACATATTTCCATTCTAGAGTGTTATTACCACTCTTGTAACACCTATAATTATTCTTGGGTGCTTCATGTGTGGTGACTTTAGTTGGTGTTTTGATTAATTGATTTAATCTTCAAAATTTTGGATTAAAGCATGAAAAATTAGGAATTTTGGTTTCTGGATCGGATCTTATTAAACTGGAAATTTTGTGATGAATTTGATGTCATATGAATGTAATGGATGTGTTTTGGGAGTTGCACAATTTCCGGAAAGTGTTTCCGACTTGAGATAAGCGAAAACGATCAAAAACGGCGTTACCGGGTGGATTTTGAGCCAACCGGGTGACGGCTATCCAAACAGTTAATCTGTCACTGTTCAGGCAGCCCACGAACTGCCCTGACACTATTGGGGTTGACCTGAGTAGTCCCCATAAGTGTCGGGTGGTCGGTTCAGTCGAAAATACGTTTTGCGTCATTTTGCATAAAAACGATTTTCGTAAAAATTTCACGAAGTTTCAACCTTGTTTATGTCAATATTTGATATAGAATAAATAGGTTTAGGTGAAATATGAATAAATTATTCATATTAGATATTGAATAATTTATTTGGTATTTTGAAAAAGTTTTAAAATATGATTTCGCCCGAACCGCGCTTCCGCTGCGCTCATTGCCCAAAACCCCGACAAAAATGGTATCAGAGCGGGTCTGATGCTTCATCCATTACATTATTCATGCTTGATATATGATATATAATCCAATTTTGATGTAGAGTATAGCTTCCATAGGAAAATCCCCGCTTAGAAATATGGCTGTAAAGTAATGTGTATTGGATACATGTTTCTTGGTCCATCTTGTCAGTACGGTTTGTGGGTATTTTTCTATAACTGCATTCGAGATCGTGCCAAAGCTGTGAGGGTGTAGGTTATAGGATCATTATACATACCGGTTGTATATTGATACTGGACAAATTCAAGTGAAAGTGAAAATCCAGAACGTGCCAAAGCTGTCAGGACTACACCGTTAGCTTGAGTTTATGATTGACAAGTGTAGCCTTGATACGCCTCCCTGTGATCGTGCTAAAGCTGTCACAGTGAGAAACAGTCAGGACCAAAACCAGGAGTCACTGGTGAGTGATTGACAAAGAGTTGTCTACCTAATGAATATACGTAGGCGAGATCGTGTCAAAGCAGTGAGTCGAAATATATTCATGGGATCCTACTCTCATTATGGAATTCGATTTAATTATTGAATTCTTATTTTCCATTGGGGATTACGGTATTATGTAAAATATTGGGAGACACTGCTGGGTTAAAAATCCATAACTCAGGCAGTGCGTAATATTTTGGAATTTACTGCTTTCGTTTTCCTATTATTCTGTACTACATATAGAATTATGCTTCTAATTCAGTGCATGTCTATTACTTGAATAGATTTTCTGACTTTATTTATAGTTGCGTAGTTCTAGAATAGGTTCTAGAAAGACTGTAGACTTAGATACTGTTAGATTAGTTGAAAACATCGGGAACTGTTGTTCCGATTTTCTTGAAAATCAAGATGGTTTGTGACTTAGTTTCTAAGTCGCGATTAGGTAATCTAAATATATATCATTTTTTAGGATATTATTCTAGAAAGAATTATTTCTTATGCACTAAGAATTGACATGAATCATTTCATGTCTCGAGATTCTTGACTGGCATTAAGAAAATCCATTAGTATTTGTTTATCTTTTAATGACGTTTCTTGGCTTTAGCGACTTTTAGAAGTCACGTGTCTAACACAGTTTGCTAATCAATTATTTGCAATCGTTGTGAATAATTGAACGTAAATTATAAATCTTAAGAAAGGAGATATGTATAGTTGTGTATAGAGAATATTGATTCTCACAATATGACAATTGTAGGTATTGGTTACCAGATCTCTCGTCTAGTTATTTAAAAAAATATTTAATAATTATTTTGATATTTGATATCAGAACTTGTGACTATTGGATAGTTACTTGTTCTGTATAAACAGTTGTTATATATTTTAAGACGACTAGTAGTGTCATTAATGAAAAGATAAACATTAAGAAAATATTTGGTTAAATAAATAACTTAGAACCGTGTTTTATGAGGTTTTATCACATAATCATTAGATGCTTGTTCCTTATGGTAAATAATGGTCTGATACGAGTTCACACCATATATCCTTATCCATTTAATGAATATTGTATTCAGGATGTGATTAAATCTCATTTAACCAATGATTGTCATTGGACCACAAGATTTATTAAACTAATACATTAGATGTTTGTAGTTTAATGAATTAGAAATTACCTACGATAGTTTTATTTATTTCGTAACTCAGTTAATGAATTGTCATTACTTAGTTACTTGTTTCCAATAAAGAATATATTGAATGTCTTGAATTGTTCAAGAACTTTCAATATGTTTCTGATGAAACGAGGATAAAATATTTTGACTGGTTCAAAGTTATTCTATTTGAAGCGTTGAAAACTATAAAATTCACCGTGAGTCTTTGAATTGTTCAAAGATGTTTGATATGATCAAACACATGAATTTAAGGCAATTATTTCTAAAGTTATTTCATGAATATGATTCTTAATCAATATTAAACTTCCACGATTCCATTTTGATGGAATTGGTCAATGGGAGTAATCGAATCTTATATGATTTGATTCGTTGATATTGAGTGTTACCGAATTAGTTTCAATACTCTTAGGGTTATGCTCCATTAACACTTATTCATCTCTTTAATTAAGGTTCCATTAGTTACTACAATTACATATATGATATGCATGTAGAAAATTTGAATCTTGAAAAGTTTGAGATTTGAGACTTTTTTTTGTATAATTGTTATATAATTGAAAGTATTTGCACCTCGGAGGTACAAGTAAAGTTTATCATTTATTCTATATAATAGAATATTGTATTCTATTTGATAGAATATCTTTTCTACGATCCCGAATAATGAAATTATTTTATTACTTGGTTAAAGTAACATCGGATGTTGATAGTTGTAGAAAAGACCTGACTTAGTGAAGTCAAATGTGAGAGTGATAAACTATAAGTGGAACTACATAATTAATAAGATGAAAAGACCCTTAGATATCTTCCGTATAAGTTCTATAGGATGTCAGAATCATTTGCGAAGTATAAGATACTTAATGGTTCTGTTGTTTTCTTGTCGAAGAAAATTATCCTTTAACTTATAGTGGGAGAGATATTCGATATCGATTCCAGAACTTGGCATTGAACCATAGATTTAAGATTGTTCATAGCTTACTACGATCAAGTTTTAAACTTGATTAGGCTTTCATTAAGAATCGTTCATAAGATCTGTAAATTGTTTGCGCAGCGAAAGCAAAGTGAGCTTGATAAATGTTTGACCTTTATAGTATGACAGTGAGAAAAGTTATACTCAGTAGTCTATTGTAGATTCTGAGAAAACTTGTCTCTAGTCGAAGTAATTGAACAGTTAAATATCTGTTGGTTAATGTTGATATTAAACTATGTTTTTGGCTAAAGAATGCAAAGTGGCATTCTTGAGTGATTTCTTCGAATAAGAGATCCGTCGTGATTTCTTTATTTGAAGAGTTCATTCTAGAATGGCCATAGAGTTTGTATTCTGCTAAGATCACAGTTTGATGTACTAGTTTATAGAGCCTATTGTAGACTCAGATAAGCTTTTCGGAAATCTGTTTTCTTTGATTTTGATATCAGTCAGATTGTCTGGTTTTATCGAAGTATAAAGAATACGTATTTGTCAGTAGGGCCAGTGGGAGCGTACAAATTTCTTTCTAGTATTATATATCCTAAGTCTTCTTTTCTCCGTTTTAGTAGTGAGAGTTATCTCTGTATATTTGATATAGAGTTTTATATAAGATGTAAAACTGAGAGACTTGTCAGATACTCTCATTAGTCGCATATTAGATACGATCTAATAAAGGACACACTAAGACTATCTGTATGACAGTTAGTATAATTGTTTTACAGTTAACATGTCTTTTATATATATAGTATTCATCTTTCATAAAAGATGATACCTTTGTCGAAAGAGATATTGATTAGAATGTCTAGTCAATATTATGCATCATAGGATGATGGCGTGATGAATACTGTATTATGTGTGATTAAAGATATCAATTTAATCGTAATTGTTACAAGTTATTTTGATATGCTTTAGACCATATGATGGTTCTAGAAACATGTTCTTTGTGATCTTTGAGATATTAAGAACGATTTTCTCGTACATGGAGAATTTAGTCAGCAACCATAAGGTCAGATTAGTTTTGATTCTAATTATGACATTAGATGGTCTATGTCATATAAAGTCAGAAAAGATGCAGTGAGAGTGTCACCATTGATTCTACTAAACTAGTGGAATTAGTTGCAACTTATGAAGTATTGACTTATGAAGTTTGCATAGTGACCTCATAGATTAGAAGTTTTCTTATTATTGTAGTGCTTGCGGTTGGCTCATAGTATTTGGATTTGATCTCTAAATGCATAGACAACTTAGTAGCCATACCACAATACAGATATAGCGTCTGAGTGATATTGATGTAGAATTTGGATTCTGAAAAATATGAATGATGCTGGCTTACGGAAAACGGTTGGGTTTTTTGGACAGACTTGATTTGTTAATGCAGGCTTACTTGTTGTTGCCTACCTCTTGAGTACTGGTGAGCTCTCTAGGGCCATGAGTATGCGATATACATTAAAATGTGTATAGGATACCATGGAT
>SKCR01015906.1:0-20836 GCA_019454045.1 Zanthoxylum bungeanum
ACTCTCTAGGTTCAGGTATATCCGTCCCAAAATCTAATTTCGTGTCCATAATCTATCCACCCGTAGATTATGACGATCACGGTTAATCTCGCTGAACCATACAGGTCGAGGTCATCGCAAATGTATAATCCTCCGTCACAGGTATCCGAATAAATCCCAGAGATTAGATATAAACGTCAAATCTCTATCGGGATTATCCAGTCGACTATTCTATTAGCAATCTCAAAAGAATGTTTAGAACTAGCTTCTAAACTTTACCACGGGCCCATGGATTTATCTGATTGCTAATCATATGGACTACCTATGCTCTGGTACACAGAACTGACGGATCCTATCTTGATACACATAGGACACCTTGGGGATCTATCTACACCCAACGAACAGGCGGAGGTCTGATCTAAATAGATCGGTGACGTGACTGCCGTCTAAGTGTAGAAGATGTCTCATGTGCCCACAATGGCATCTCAAGTCTAAGAATCACAAGTGCTACTCAACCCAAGAAGATTCTTATTGACGCTGGTGTACCATCCATTAAGAATCTTCGGTGAGTCGTTCAGTGTTTATCCACTATAAACACCTACACGTCTATACTAGTCTCCAAGACTAATGGTTCATTGAGAAACCATTGGAATCATATATTCCAGTATACGACATGTACCGGTCTCAACGGGTTTACTATACTGACCAAGTAGTGTAAACCTTGACCAGGAACTGTCTGAGAATGACAACGTCATGATATATCTCAATGTCCGTTGCGACGCTTTTGCAACTGTATCATGACTAATCATTCTAGGGTCATTACGTTTTTACCATATAAAAGAATAGATTATATTATAGAAACTGCATATATTATTCATAATAATAATGTTTTACAGAAGTATTTAACAGAAATACAACCGGGAATTGGCGCTCTGAGCACCAACCCCAACAATTGCGAGCGCATTCGATTTCCGAATTCGAGTGCGGCAACGCAAGTCGCATCAAGCGTCAATCAATCAGATCGCATCAAGCGTCAAATCACTTGTCACTTTGAGTGATGTGACTTGACAACATGTCACTTTAATAAAGTAGATGTGACTTGATGGACATGATGTGTACTTGATGGCTTTTAATTGATTGACCTTTTAAAAGCAAATTCAATTGAAATTCATTTGAAATTCACAAAAGTGTATAAGATACACTTGAAATTCAAATGTAATAAAAAAAATCAATACACAACTTTCATCTCTCTCAATTCTCTCTCACTCTCTCTCGCCACGATACCAACCATTTTCTTCACTGGTTTTGAACCAGAAATGGCGTGACACTAAGGGGAAGCAAGAGTGGTTTTTCATGGTGAGAAATCAAGTGCTAGCACACTTACGAGTCTTGCGAATGTGGTAGGGAGGTTCGCCCATGAGCCGGGATCCGTCGGACGAGGCTTGGAGCTCCGTTTCATCATCTCAAAATTCTGTTTTGAAGGCAGTTCACTGCACAGTTTGGGCGTGAATAACATTGGGTTTTTGGCCTTGATTCGCCTTCAAATCGACTCAACCGATCGATGTGAGTATTCCGCTACCTCCGTTGATGTATTCACTCATTGTTTTCATATCTTGTTTGATCTTGGGACCTAGATTAATACCAACAATATATCGGATGGATATTAGATGGGTGAGGGTAATTTTGGAAATTGTTGTAATAAATTTAGAATTTATTAAATTGGACCTGCGTGTCCAGCCTTTATCTCTCGATTCTTTGTAATTCTCTTCTCACTAATTCCCCTCAATGTAATGAGGTTTCTTTAATGTATTATGTAATTGGGTAGAAGTTAGAATAGTGCTAGCTGGGGATATGAAAGGGAGTGATTTGTTCAAGGAACAATTTGTGAGATATCCATCCGCAAATCATTATTAATTTATTTACCGTGCCTTATTATGCTTTTAGAATTGCATGCTTAAGGGTGTATGATGAGACCTAATCAAAGATAATTAATTGGTTGCCAATTACGCGAAAAACCCTCATTAAATATTAAGTGTTTTCCTTCCATTGAATGATTCATTCTCAAGATCCAAGATTGGCACTGGTTTGTTGGCCAAAGTCAAGACCTATGTCCATCGCGAATGTGTTTGAATCTGGAAGGCTTTGTTCCATATCATATGTCTTGCCCAAGTTATGATTTATTGCCCAAATTCAAGATCACTTCTTGTTCATCGACATCGATTACGAAGCTTTCCAAGGTCAATGGGTCCTGCTTAACTGGAATCATTAAGCTTGTTGAGCCAAAGCCAAGGCTTAGTTGATTCAGAGGAAAAAGGTTAGGAAAATATATTAGATATATTGTATATATATCTCAGAGTTGGAGGTCCACCTACCGGATCTAGGAATTGGATGAGATCCAATTGATCTTAGAGATCTACCTACTTAAATATCATACAGCTTGTTGGCCAAAGTCAAGGTTGTGTGTTATTTAACGGGATCCTAGCCCACTAGGAAACTAGGTTTCCCGAGTACTCAACAGAGGGTTAGAGGCTCGCCAAAAAATAGTGGGAGGCCAGTATTGAATTTGCAATTTCGTTCAAATACTTTGCATTACGCGCTTTCAAATTATTTCGTCAATTATATATTTATTAGTTGGACTAATATTTTATTATTTTTCTTGTAACAGTTGGACTGTACCCAAATATCGTTAATTGAATAGTTTGACTATTGCAATTAAGATGCTGGAAAGATCGGAGCTAGAGACATTATCATGGCAAAAATGTCTTTAATGACGCGAACTTTCCTGATTGGGATATGAACCTCAGGATTGTCCTGGGGGCTGAGAGGATGCTCTATACGATAGAGAGACCCTCGGGCCTAAGCCCGGAAATGAGCAGCCGCTTGAGCTTGAGCTTTGGAAGACTCATAGCGATGACAACTCAACTGCTCAGTCTGTCATGCTCGCTGTAATGACCCCTCAATTCCGTCGCCAAAATAAGGGATTAGATCCTTATACTGTGATGGAAAAATTGAAGGACCTTCATCGATCTAACCTTAGATCGCAAAGGTATGAATTACAGAAAAAGCTCTTTTGCTCTCGAATGTCGGAGGGTACATCTGTTGAGCATCATGTGTCACATATGATTGCCGACATTGAACAGCTAGGTCAGCTAGGCATAACCTTTTGAGGCTGAGACTTCTATAGATTTGATCTTGCAGTCTCTTCCTGGTAGTTGAAGCAGGTTCATCATGAACTACAATATGATGAACCAAGACCATACTCTTGGAGAGCTGATGGCAATGCTGCGTTAAGCAGAGAAAGAGCTGATGAAGGGATAAAAGCGCGAGGCGCATTTCGCTTCAACATCTCAGTCTCCCAAGGCTTGGCCGAAGGCAACTGGAGGTGTAAAGAAGAAAAAGAAGAAGAATGGTAAGGCCAAATCGTCAAAACCTTCTGGGAAGGGTAAGGAAAAATCCCAAGATGTATGCCGGCAGTGTGGCAAACGGGGTCACTGGAAACGTGACTGCCGTGAGTACAAGGCGCACATGAAGGAAATCAAAGCGGGCAAGGCATCGGCTTCAGGTATGTTTGTTATAGAAATAAACATGTCTACTTCTAGTTTTAAAAATTGGATTTTTGATTCTGGTTGTGGTACTCATATATGTACTGATATGCAGGATCTGCGGATTAGCAGAAGACTGGCCTCATGAGAGATTGACCTCCGCGTTGGAAATGGGACTCGAGTCGCCGTTTTGGCCGTTGGGACTTATATTTTGGAACTGCCATTGGGGCATGTACTTAATCTTTCAGACTGTTATTATGTACCTAGTTTGACTATGAATAATTTATCTGTATCTTTATTGGCCCAATGTGGCTATACTTTTGTTTTTATAACCACTATGTGTTTTATGTATAAAAATGATATGGAGATATGCAGTGCTGATGTAGATAATGGTCTTTATATTTTGTATATAAATCTATCTCAAGCATATAATGTAACAAACAAAAGGCTTAAACTAAGTAACAAAGATGAAACTTATATGTGGCATTGTCGTCTGGGACACATTAACAAGACAAGCATATCCACACATTCGAAGAGTGGGTACTTGGACTGATTTGATCCAAATTCATATGACGTCTGTGAATCTTGTTTATTAGGCAAAATGCCTAAAACACCTTTTAGCGGTAAATATATTCGTGCTACCGAACTGTTAGCCCTCGTTCATAGTGACGTATATAGGCCCATGTCTAGCCAGGCTAGAGGTGGATATGAATACTTCGTAACCTTTACGGATGTTGCATCGCGTTATGGTTATGTGTATCTTATAAGACACAAGTCAGAAACCTTTGAGAAATTCAAAGAGTTTCGACACGAAGTTGAAAAACAGACCGGTAAAAGTATTAAAATATTACGGTCGGACCGTGGTGGAGAATACTTGAGCAATGAGTTTCTTGATTATTTGAAAGAGTATGGTATTCTTTCACAGTGGACTCCTCCCGGAACACCGTAATTAAATGGTGTGTCCGAACGGAGAAACCAAACTTTTTTAGACATGTTAAGGTCGATGATGAGTCGCACAGAGCTACATATTTCCTTCTGGGGATATGTATTGAACAGTGCAATACTTATTTTGAATAAGGTTCTGTCAAAGTCTGTTCAACAGACTCCGTACGAGATATGGACAGGAAAGAAACCAGGTTTCTCATTCCTGAAGATTTGGGGTTGCTGGGCATACGTCAAACGTTTGGAAGGTACCAAACTTGAACCCAAATCGGATAAATTCCTATTTGTAGGATATCCTAGGGAAACCAAAGGATATTACTTCTATCACCCACAAGAGAACAAAGTATTTGTTGCTCTACATGCGGTTATCCTTGAGAAAGAATTCCTAAATGCAGTGGTAAGTGGGAGGAAAGTAGAACTCGATGAAAATCGGAGTGATACTCTTCCTGGCACAGAATCCTTAATGGAACATGAACAGTTCATCAGGGATGAGACTATACCACAATCTTCGAATACACAAGAACCGCGTAGATCGGAGAGAGTCAGAAAACAACCTGAGAGGTATGGGTTTCTGATCTCACCTCATGTGGATATTAATCTTATTGAGGAAGATAAACCAGCTACGTATAAGGAAGCGATACAAGGTATCGACTCCGGTTTATGGAAAGATGCCATGAATCCTGAAATGGATTCCATGTACACCAACCAAGTTTGGACACTGGTTGATGCACCAGAAGGCGTAAAGCCTATTGGTTGCAAATGGGTCTTCAAGAAGAAGACCGACATGGATGGAAACATACAAACGTACAAAGCTAGGCTTATAGCAAAGGGGTATCGTCAACGACATGGTGTCAATTACGACGAAACTTTTTCACCTGTTGCCATGATTAAATCCATTCGGATTATGCTTGCTATTGCTGCATATTTCAATTACGAGATATGGCAGATGGACGTCAAAACCGATTTCCTTAATGAAAACCTTTTGGAGGATGTTTATATGCAACAACTTGATGGTTTTTTCGTACCTAAACATGTAGACAAATTTTGCAAGTTAAATCGATCCATTTATGGATTGAAGCAAGCATCGTGTTCTTTGAACCAACATTTTGATGAGATCATAAAAGAATATGATTTTGTTCAAAACGAGGATGATCCTTGTGTATATAAGAAGGTTAGTGGGAGCGCACTGACATTTATTTCCTTTATATCGATGATGTATTGCTTATTGGCAATGACATTCCCATGCTTCAATCGGTGAAAGCTTGGCTTTCATTAAAATTCTCCATGAAGGATCTGGGAGAAGCAGCCTTTATTCTGGGAATAAAGATCTACCGGGATAGATCTAGAAAGCTACTTGGACTCTCCCAGAGTATGTACATTGACAAAGTGTTGAAGAAATTCAACATGGAACAGTCTAAGAGAGGACTGTTGCCAGTGTCACATGGCGTCACTCTATCTAAGAACATGTGTCCTAAAACTCAAGATGAGAGAGACAACATGAGTCAGATCTTGTTCGCCTCGGCAGTCGGATCGATCATGTATACCATGATATGTACGCGACCTGATGTCTCGTATGCTTTGAGCATGTGTAGTCGCTATCAGGCCGATCCAGGTGAAGGTCACTGGATGGAGGTTAAGAATATCCTTAAATATCTTAGACGAACTAAGGATGCTTTCTTAATCTATGGAGATGGAGAACTTGAGGTAACTGGGTTTACCGATGCAAGTTTCCAAACCGATAAAGACGACTGTAAGTCACAATCCATGTATATATTTTGTTTGAACAACGGAGCAGTAAGCTGGAAATCTTCCAAGCAAGAGACTGTTGCCGATTCAACAATAGAAGCGGAGTATATTGCTGCAGCTGAAGCAGCAAAAAAGGCAGTTTGGATCCGTAAATTCCTAATTAGATTAGGAGTAGTTCCGTTAGCAGCTGAGCCCGTTCCATTGTATTGTGACAATAACGGAGCTATAGCGCAGGCTAAGGAACCACGGTCTCATCAACGATCCAAGCATGTTCTTCGACGTTTCCATCTGATTCGTGAGATTATACATCATGGCGATGTGAATATCGAGAAGGTCACATCAGATGACAACATTGCAGATCCGCAGACGAAAGCTATTCCTCAGTAAAAGTTTGAGCGACATGTATATAGTTCAGGTGTTAGATGCTTGAGTAACTGGCTATAGGCCAAGTGGGAGATTGTTGGACAATTATGACCCATAACGTCACTATTTGTAAAAGACATTGTGGTTTTTGTATAAATTAACTATGTGACAATGGAAATTGCATTTTATCATTTTATAATTAGATTACTTATATATATAAATGATAAAAGTCATTATGATTAGTTCCAGATTATAAGATATGAGACGATATCAATCCAAAAAGTTTTAATCATTAAATATCCCTAGTCGTAGTATTATCGAGACTGGACATAGATAATGCAGAATAGACTAGTATTGTACTTGTGCGTGTTATGGAAGCGTAACGACATAGTTCTCATATATTTAATTATTGGATACTTATGCAAGTGTGATAGGAGGTTGTGTTTACCGATGGTACAGAAACAGCTTCGCTCTGGATAGACCCTGCGGAATCCCATTGGTATTATGACTATGTGTCTATGGGAATCCGCTTCAGGGTAGATGTATTTGATCTTAACCTGAGATTTGCATCGCTAGTACCTGCGGCAATCAATACGCTTTGGTTTTGGTCATCCGGGACTTTAACAGGTTCTGTGTACGCCTCTTCTAGGTTTATTGAGAATCGTAGTGTATTGGGTGTGATGTCAAGACGGAAGTATCACTTCAGTCATATGGAGATGATGATCACGTAAGGATACAGAACCGGTTCTCTATTATGTTACAACTATCGGGATAATATGACAAGGTCATGATTATCTAATTATAGAGACTAGTTACTTGTGATCCGATATATGCTTCGTACGGGGCAGACACTATTCCGGCCCTAAGCCTTGCATGTGACATCAGATAATGGATCGCAATACGCAATACTACGTATACTACGCCTGTTATAGATTATATATTCCTTTAAGAATATTTCTGGAGAATTGGGTAGGCACGACGCTTTGCTAGAAGCCAACCATATCTCGTAAATCGGTAAAAATATGGTACGAGGTACGCATGTGTTCGGATAGTCCGACAACCGGATTTACTGCCAACATTTCCAGGGATCTCATGGGTCGCTTCCCGAAGATTCACCGATGACGTATGACTCACACATAATTATCGGATCACTAGCAACTAGTCTCTATAATCGGATAATCATGACCTACTCTATCCCGATAGCTGCAGCATTTAAGAGTACTAGTTTTGTATCCATGCGTGATCATCATCTCCATATGACTGAAGTGATACTCCCATCTTGACATCACATCCAATACACTACGATTCTCAGTATACCTAGAAGAGGCGTACACAGAACCTGTTAAAGCTCAGTACGACCAAAACCAAAGCGTACTGATTGTCGCAAGTATTAGCGATGCAAGTCTCAGGTTAAGACCACATACACCTACCATGATTCGGATTCCCAAAGACACATAGTCATACTACCAATGGGACTCCAAGGGGTCTATCCAGAGCGAAGCTGTTCCCGGTCCAACGGCTAACAGAACCTCTTTTCACACTTGCATAAGTATCCAATACTTAAATATATGAGAACTATTTTGTTAAGCTTCCATAACGCGCACAAGTGTAATACTAATCTATTCCACATTATCGATGTCCAGTCTCGATAATACTACGACTATAGATATTTAATGATCAAATCTTTCGTGGATTAATATTGTCTCATATATTATTAATCTGGTACTAAACATATGGACTTTTATCATTTATATCTATCCAAGTAATCCAATTACAAAATGATAAAATAGCAATTTAATTTGTCACATAGTTAATTTGTACAAAAACACCATGTCTTTTACAAATAGTGATGCTATGGGTCATAATTGTCCAACAATCTCCCACTTGGCCTATAGCCAATCACTCAAGTGTCCAACACCTAAACTATGTACGGGTCGCTCAAACTTTTGCTGAGATATCACTTTCATCAGCGGATCTACAAGGTTATAATCTGATGCGATCTTTTCGATCTTGACATCATCACGAAGTACGATCTCACGAATCAGATGAAACCGTCGAAGTATATACTTGGATTATTGATGAGACCGTGGTTCCTTAGCCTGTGTTGTAGCCCAGCTCAGCTGCTAACAGAACTACTCCTAATCTAATTAGTAATTTTATAGATCCAAAATGCTTCTTTTGCTGCCTCAGCCGCAATAATATATTCTGTATTTGTTGTTGAATCGGCAACAATGTCTTGCTATGAAGATTTCCAGCTCACTGTTCCATTGTTCAAACAAAATATGTACCCAAATTGTGACTTACAGTCGTCTTTATCGGTTTGGAAACTTGCATTGGTGAACCAAGTCACCTCAAGTTCTCCTTCTCCATATACTAAGAAAGCATCCTTAGTTCGTCTAAGATACTTAAGGATGTTCTTAACATCAATCCAGTGATCATCACCTGGATCGGCCTGATAGTGACTGTAGATGCTCAAAGCATATGAGACACTAGGTCGCGTATATATTTGTCAATGTATGAGTTCTCGGAGAGTGCCAACAACTTTTAGATCTATCCCAGTAGATCCTTTTCCTAGAATAAAGGTTGCCTCTCCCAACTTTTTCTATGGAGAATTTTAATGAAGACCAAGCTTTCACCGATTGTAGTATGGGAGTGTCATTGCTAAAAAGCAATACATCATCATCATATAGGACAATGAAAGTCAGTGCACTCCCACTAACCTTCTTATATACATAAGAATCATCTTCGTTTTGAATGAAACCATATTCTAATATGATCTCATCAAAGCATTGGTTCCAAGAACACAATGTTTGCTTCAATCCATAAATGGATCGATTTAACTTGCAAACCTTGTTTGCATGTTTTGGCACGACAAAATGCCTAAAACACCTTTTAGCGGTAAATGTGTCCTAGACGACAATGCCACAGATAAGTTTCATCCATGTTACTCAATTTGAGCCTTTTGTTTGTCATGTTATATGTTTGAGATTCTTTTATATTCAAAATATGAAGACCATTATTAACATCTGCTGTACATATCAAAATATCATCTTTATATACAAAACATCCAGTGTTTCTAAATACAAAGGTATACCCGCATCGAGTTAAACAATATACGGAGATGATGTTCCTAGTCAAACTAGGTACACAATAACAGTCACCTAATGTAATTACATACCCTAAGGGCAAATAGAAAACATAGGTCCCAACGGCCAAAACATCGACTCTCATCTTGTTTCCGACTCGTAGGTCGATCTCGCCTGAAGCCAGTATCCTGCTAATCAGCAGATGTTGCATACCAGTACATATGTTAGTACCACATCCAGAATCAGAAATCCAATTTTTTAAAACCAGTAGTGGACATGTTTATAACAAACATACCTGAAGCTGGAGCCTTGCCAGTCTTCACTTCCTTCAACTCCGCCTTGTACTCATGGCAGTCACGCTTCCAGTGACCCCATTTTCTACAATGTAGGCAGACGTCTTGGGATATGTCCTTACTCTTCCCAGAAGACTTTGATGATTTGGCCCGGCCCTTTTTCTTCCTTTTCTACACACCCCTAGAAGCCTTCGGCCAAGCCTTGGCCTTCTGGGATGTCGAAGTAAGGTGCGCCTCGAGCTTCTTCCCTTCAGTAGCTCTGGCTCTGCTTCTTTCAGTATCGCCATTAACTCTCTAAGAGTTTTCTCTTGGTTCATCATGTTATAGTTCATGACGAACCCGCCCCAGCAGTCGGGCAGAGACTATAAGATCAAATCTATAGAAGTCACGGCCTCAAAGGTTATGCCCAACTGACCTAGCTGTTCGATGTCAGCAATCATCTACGACACATAGTGCTCGATAGATGTACCCTCTGACATACGCAATCGAAAGAGCTTCTTTTGCAATTCATACTTCTGAGATCTAAAGTTAGATCTATGAAGATCCTTCAATTTCAACATCATACTATAAGGATCCAATCCTTTGTTCATACGACGAAACTGAGGAGTCATTGAGGCAAGCATGACGGATTGAGCACTAAAGTTATCATCACGATGAGTCTTCCAAAGCTCATGCTCTAATATTTGCACAACTCTGGGCTCAGGCCCGATAGGTTTCTCTATGACATAAAGTAACTTCTCGGCTCCCAGGACTATCATGAGATTCATCTCCCAATCTGAAAATTGGAGCCGTTAAAGACATTGTCACCCATGATGATGTCTCTAACACTAATCTTTCCAGCCATCTCGATTGCAATAGTCCAACTATCCAATCAACGATATCGGGTACACTCAAAATGAAATGGTTCATGTAGTCCAACTATATAACCAACTACAAGTAGAGTAGTTTGATTACAGTCCAACTGTTCAAAGAAAGTAATAAAACAATATTAGTCAAACTAATATATATATATATATAGATATATATATATATATATATATATATATATATATTTATAACATCAAAAAATAAAAATAAAAGAGCGCGTTTAGCAAGTATTAAACGAAATTGCAAATTTAATATTGGCCTCCCACTATTTTTCGACGAGCCTCTAACCCTCTGTGGAGTACTCGGGAAACCCAGTTTCCTAGAGGGCTAGGATCCCGTTAAATAACACACAACCTTGAATTTAGCCAACAAGCTGTATGAAACTTAACTAGGTAGATCTCTAAGATCAATTGAATCACATCCAATTCCTAGATCTGGTAGGTGGACCTCCAAGTCCAAAATATATATCCAATATATTTCCTAACCTTTTCCTCTGAATCAACTAAGCCTTGGCTTTGGCTCAACAAGCTTAATGATTCCAGTTAAGCGTGACCTATTGACAGTGGGAAAGCTTCGTAATCCACGTCGATGTACAGAAGTGACCTTGACTTTGGCCAACAAGTCACAACTGCCCAAGACATGTGATATATAACAAAGCTTTCGTGGTTCAAACACATCCGCGATGGACAGTGATCTTGACTTTGGCCAACAAATCAAAGTCAATCTTGGATCTTGAGAGAGAACCACTCAATGGAAGGAAAACGCTTAATATTAAAGTGAGGGCTTTTCACGTAAATTGGCAACCAATTTATTATCTTTGATTATGTCTCATCATACCCCCTTAAACATGCATTCTAAAAGCATAATAAGGCGCGATAAAATAATAATGATATGCGGAAGGATATATAATACAATTTGTTCCTAGAATAAATCACTCTCTCTTTCCTCTCTCCAGCTAGCACTTTACATTCTTCTACCCAATTACATAACACTAAAAGAAACCTCATTTGTATTTAGGGGAATTGGTGAGAAGAGAAATACAAAGAGATAAGGAGGTGAAAGGCTGGATACGCAGGTCCAATTTAAATAAATTCCAAATTTACAATAATTTCCAAAATTGCCCCCACCCAACTAATATCCATCTGATATACATTATTCATACAAATACATCCAAGTATTCACACAAAGCATGTTGTCAATCAATCTAATCCAATTAATTGATCTTTAATTAGGGACCATCCAATGCTCATACAACGATTTGATTTGCGCGAGTCTAACTCATTTAAGAATAAATACTCAAAGTAAGTATTCTTGAATTATATCGAACTACAATTTTAAATCCAATTCAAATTGTATCCAATACTAATTCGTGTTTAATTCCAAATTAAAAAATTACACTTTTAATAGTGCCTTTTAGACTTGGATTCCAAATCCAATCCAATTTGGTCTCAAAGGCCCAATTAGCATCCAATGCCAATTCAATTAAAGTCCAATGGGCTTTCAATTAATTCTTTAGGCATGGGCTTTGGCCATTATGGATTCAACCCAAGATGCCAAGGCCCAATTAGGAATCACCCTATGTCAAAAATCAATTTAGGCCCATTAGGCCCAATTAAATTATAAAAGGCTCAAAAGTCATATTTGGACTTTATGGAAATGGTTTTAGGCCCAATTGGATCCAACCCAATTGTCCAAAACCAAACTTGGCCCAACTAAGCCCATTAGCCCAAATATAACAATATTAAATTAACATAATATTCCAAAATCATATTAATTCAATTAAAGTGTAATTAACACAATTAATCTAATGTTTCCAAAACACTAATTAATCCAATTAATCATGTTTAAATATTCCAATTCATGTCCAACACAAATTGAAGCAAAATCAACTCATTCAACATGCTTCGAACTCACGGTAATTACATGAAATAACATTCAATTTTGATTTCAATCCAATTAAATCAACAATTAACATTCATTTCATGCCTTAAACATATCCAATTGTCTAATTTCCAAAAATCACCATGAGCATCCTAGGGCAAAATTTCGGCCAAGTGAGGATTTTTGGGGAAAATTAATCTAATAAAATTTTCACAAATCCAATGATGCGCAAATCCAATTCATCATCATCTAAACACAACCAAACAACCAATTTGGAAAAATACAAGCTCCAAACAAAAATCCCCAAATTAAAGTCATGAACCCTAGAATACAAATAAAGCTTAGATTGGCTCTTGATACCATTGTTAGTGTCCTAGACATGCCAAGGATCTCTAAAATCATGATTTGTGTGTGAATATATCAAGATAAGTTGTGGAATATACTTACATTGATCGGTTGAAGTTCAAAATTTCTGTTGGATGTAGAAGCTCCAAGCCTTGAAAATGAATTCCAAACTCAAGGGTGAGTTTCCCTATCACCTTTCTTTGACTCTCTATGTGCTAGCAAGGTTGAAATTTTTGCAACAAAAATTCTTTGGAGAAGAATGTCTCACAGCAACGGAGGAGGAGGAAGAGAGAGAGAACTTTTTGACTTTCCAAAAGTTGGTGTGTTATGTTGATTTTTCCAAAAAATAAAGTTGTAGTAATTGTTTTCAAAAACTAGGTTGGTGAAAAGTAAATGGTTTCATTTATAATGGCCAACTACTCACATCAACTTGTCAAACAATTGATGTAAGTCAAGTGGGTCCCACCACTTTAAATTCCAAATTTAGTTGGCTTACATAACTAACTTTGGGCCCGGGTTCATTTAATCCGATTAAATGAATTTTCTGTAGCGACGTAATTTAAATCTAATTTAATTAAATAATAATGCCCAGCAAAATTATTACGAAAGTCGCTTACGAATTAATTCGTTCGCTTGAATTAAAATCCAATTTTAATTTCGTATTGAAATCCAATTTCAATTAATATATCCGATATATTATTTTAGCCCAATTAAATAAATTAAATAGTAAAATCCAATTTAACTATTAAATTTACTTTGTCGATTAATTCCAAATTAATTGCATTCTCTCTTCTAGACGAATTTAATCCCAGATAAATTATTACCGTAATTAATCCAAGATTAATTTTTCTCTCTCATAATTAATCCCAAATTAATTCTGTTCGAGTCAAATATCATCGGTGAATCTTTGGGAAGCGACCCAAGAGATCCCTGGATATGTTGGCGGTAAATACGGTCATCGGACTATCCGAACAAGTGCGTACCCGATACCACATTCTCACCGATTTACAAGACATGATTGGCTTCTAGCAAAGCACCGTGCCTACCCAATTCTCCAGAAATATTCAACGAGGAATATATAATATGTATCAGGCGTAGTATACAATGTATTGCATAATACGATCCAATATAGAATTTCACACGTTAGGCCTAGGGTTGGAATTGTGTCTGCCCCGTATGAAGCGTATATCGGATCACTAGCAACTAGTCTCTGTAATCGGATAATCATGACCTAGTCATAATATCCCGATAGCTTCATCATTTAAGAGTACTAGTTCTGTATCCCTGCGTGACCATCATCTCCATATGACTGAAGTGATACTCTCATCTTGACATCACATCCAATATACTACGATTCTCAGTATACCCAAAAAAGGCGTACACAGAACCTGTTAAAGCTCCGGACGACCAAAATCAAAGCGTACTGATTGTTGCAAGTATTAGCGATGCAAGTCTCAGGTGAAAACCACATACACCTACCCTGATTCGGATTCCCATAGACACATAGTCATACTACCTATGGGACTCCGAGGGGTCTATCCAGAGTGAAGCTGTTCCCGGTCCAACGGCTAACAGAACCTCTTATCACACTTGCATAAGTATCCAATACTTAAATATATGAGAACCATGCCTTTAAGCTTCCATAACGCGCACAAGTGTAATACTAGTCTATTCTGTATTATCGATGTCCAGTCTCGATAATACTACGACTAGGGATATTTAATGATCAAACCTTTCGTGCATTAATAATGTCTCATATCTTATTAATTTGGTACTAATCATATAGACTTTTATCATTTATATATATATCCAAGTAATCCAATTACAAAATGATAAAATAGTATTTTCCTTTGTCGCATAATTAATTTGTACAAAAACACCATGTCTTTTACAAATAGTGATGCTATGAGTCATAATTATCCAACAAGAGCAAATTACCTTTCATGGAATTCTACATCCAAAATCGCACAAGGATCTTGTCGATATAAGATGCCTGAGATGTAGCTAACAGTCGTCTATTGCGATCCCAAAAAATCTAGATCTCAAGTACATAACTGGTCTCTCCCAAATTTTTCATTTGGAATTGGTTAGCTAGCCAGGATTTCACATCCAACAATACTTTTACATCATTCCCAATGAGTAAAATATCATCGACTTGAAAAATGAGAAAAACCACATTACCGTCAATGACATGCTTGTATACACAAGGCTCATCGACATTCTGCTAAAAAACATAAGACTTGATCGTGGTATCAAATCTTTTGTTCCAAGATGGAGATGTTTGCTTCAGTCCATACATGGAACTTTGTAGTTTGCAAACTTTTTGCTCTTGACCTTGAGCAATAAACCCCTCTGGTTGTACCATATAGATAAACTCATCAAGATTTCCATTTAGAAATTGTCTTGATGTCCATTTGCCAAATCTCATATTCATAATATGCGACAATGGAAAAAAAAGTGTGAATGGATTTGAGCATGGCTACTGGCAAGAATGCCTCATCATGATCAACTCTCTCATTCTGGGTATAACCATTGGCCACTGGCTTAACCTTGAAGGTCTGAACATTCCCATCTACTCTCCTTTTTTCTTTTTTAGATCCACTTGCAATCTATGGGTTTTACCCCCATCAGGTTGATCTACAAGTTCCCAGACTGAGTTGGAGTACATCGATTCCATCTCGAGGTTCATGACTTTAAGTCATTCCTCTTTTTCAGAATCATCCATTGCACTACTATAAGTTAATGAATCATCTACATCGTCGCCGTACGGTAGGTCAGTTCACCAGATACATCTAGAGTTCCTCTAGGAATCTGATCTTGATATTGACCCAAAATGCACACCATCTGTAGGGGACGAAAACAAAGCCGTCTCGAGGCGCCTTTTGAATCTCACATTATCAGACTAATAACGGAGATCGCGGGATATATTGTCGTATATCCCTCTCCCACTCACTATATAAAAATTAGGTTTCTATTAAAAATATCTAATATTTTAATCCACTAGTGTCTATTAGTTTTAGATTATGCGCGGCTAAAACATAACATGATTTATAATAGTGCAAGATTATTGACATATTCAATTTTAACTTTTAAAATTTTATTTACTAATTTTTATTAGTCTATACTAACCTATAACTTAATTAAACTAATTTAATTAAGTGAGCTATAAAATTTAACTCTTAAAATTTAGTTCGCTAACAATTTAAAATTTTTCGAAATTCAAATTTTTAAACCTTTAAAACAAATAATCTAATTTATTTATTTTCATGCATAATATGTTCCGATTTAACCCTTTTGAATTTCATAAAATAAAATTTTATGACTAGGATATCCATGCATCCTTTACATGTCATGGCATGTGAAAATGCATAAGTAGACACCTTAAGCTATATGACATGTTATTCAAATATTTCGAAATAAATATACATATAACAAAATTATATTGACCGGACTCTTTATATACATATACACACACACACATATACATATACATACATACATACTAATCTAATTAGTACAAAAATCACCAAGGCATTCATTTGTCTTCAACTCTTACTCTATGAAATGGTATTATGTCGTTGGGTGCATCGACTCTCCAATTAGATAAAATTTTGATACACCCTCAAAAATACATTAAGAAATGATTTTACAACACATTCCAAAATAATTTTACAATACAATATTGTGATGAGTATTTTTATTATTTTTATTCATGTATTTACGACCAATGTAATACATTCATCACATGAATAAAAACAATAAAATGTGCGTACTCAATTACAACATTCAAAATAATTTATATCACATATAAATAATTAAAAAATAAAAACTTAAAATAGAATAGAGGGTCAAAAATACATTTCAACATCACTCTTGATGCCAACTGTAGGAACCGATCGCCGTAACTCTTCGAAAATTAATTCCACGCACAGTGAAAAAGCTTTTAGGCACCAAGATCGACTTTGAAATTTTTTTCTCCCTATGCCCCCTTTTTCCCGAACTGAACAGCCCTCTTAGCTTCTGTTTTAGCTCTATTTGTATGTTTTTTATCAACATGAAACAGCCCTTAAATAGCCCCACTCTAGTAGCGAAAATCTATTATAATTTTACACACCGAAATTGTGCTACACATACGCACAGCTCACTGTTTTGGTTGTTGTTTTTCAACAACACCTCCATGCAATATTTTTACCCCGAAATTTCCCAACTCAATCTTTTATATTCCCAAAAATTACACTAAACCATAACACAAACCGATCCCTGAATGAAGTAATAAGGAGCAGTAGTGAGCAGATTTTTCTGTTCACTACCAAGAGCAATAAGAAAAAGAAGGAGATGATTTTGTGTTGAGTTCCAAAAGTACTTTCATGTTATGACTCGTCACCAACAAAAGATAAAGTGGATTATGCTCACAAAACGATTCTCTAAACAATTTAAAGATTAAAGTCACATACACATTTTTTCTCTTTATTTTTCTCTCAACACTTGAGAGAAAAGAGAAGAATTATAAAGCTAGATTTTGTGAGAATGAGATTGGAGCACTGCCAAATTACCTAAGCGAACTCTATATGCATAGAATTTGAATCGAAGTAAAGGAAAAAGACTGCCCTCGATTTGGACGAAAATAACTCTCGACTTTGCACAAAATTGCTTTCGCTATTGGACAAAAAAATGTAAAACTGCAAGTCTATTTATTTTGTTATTGTGTGTTATGTTTTATAAAATAAGGAGAAGTCTCTTCCAATTTCATAATAGAGTGAGGATTAATTCTCTATTAAATCGTGTATTTAATAGAGAAATCATGGCACATAATGGGCTGCTAGCTACTATTACAATAGATGAAAAGTCAGTAAAAATTAAAAGGAAACTAACAAAACTAAGGGTAACCTGCGAGCCTAGTTTGATTTGTGCCACATTCGTGTACGCGTGTAAGTATGTACAAAGAGCCTTTATCCATAACTTCTTATGATTATACAATTAAGCTGCTATATATAAACCCTTCTAGGCTTAGTTACTTATTAGATGTGGAATAAGTTTAATTTCTTTTAATTTTCCTTCTCAATGGATGCACTTTGTGAGACAATTCTCATTCACCCGAGCATCATTTTGAACGTATCAATATATCATTTCGAAATACTCACGGAGGAAAACGCAAAATGCTCATGATCTCTTCATCCCCATAGGATGGTCTGACTTAAAATTGTGCTTCAAATAGCAAAAAATGCATATTTTTCCTTATTTTTCAACAGTTTTTACTCTCCAAAACTTAAAGTTTAAACTTTTTTAATTAAAAAAAAAAAATAATAATCTGAACAACTCTTATCTGATTAAATAGAGTTTTTGGCATTCTTTTCCTCGTAATTAGGTTTTTTAAATCATATCTTTTCAAAACTCTTAACATGTTTTAAACAATTTTTTTGATAAATAATAGAGCTTCAAAAATAAGTGTTTTGCTTTAAAGTATTTTATAAATAAATTATTAATGTCCTATATGTTTAATTTTGACATCATCATGGATAAAAATTATCCTTCAAATGAGAAGTAAGTAAAATTATAATGAGGGATCTCCTTATTTATTAAATTAAAGCCACAATAAAAAGACCAAAAAATCACAAATTATAATATGTTAAAAAAATTTTTAAAAAAAATATATTGAAATATATATTTACTCTATCTTTTTGTGTGACTATTAATTTAATAAATTAAAAAATTATTTATTAGAACTTTAATAATGAAAAGCAGGCACCAATGTTAGATAAACCAATGACTCTGTGTCAAAACCAACTCTGGGCTGTCTTCCAAAACAAAATTAAGTTGGTTAGCAACTTAACAACTCAACTTTCTTGCATTGCATCCTATAATCTCTCTTTCTTTCACAACTTTTTTCGCCTCATATATTTTTTTCTTTTCTTTTTCTACGTCAGTTATCATTATTTGCACATGTATTAATAATATTTAGTTTTAACAATTTTATGCCAGCCATGCAAGCTAGAGAGCTACAATAATAATATTATGTATCTATTTATAATGGCAGAGTCATGATTTCAATTTTAGGGATCAAATTATAATCTAATTGAAATTTACATAAACTAAAATAATAATTTATCATACATTATTAAAGAGAAAACAGTTTTGTTTATATTTATAGGAATTGTGACACCGTCTAGTGTTGGGAAAACTTTGACTTTGTCTAATTGAGATATTTGTCGGCTAAATGCACACATACAATCAATGTTTTTACAAACTCGCAATCATATTAATTGATGGGTCCGAAAGCATTTGATTTTTCGTTGACAAATAAGAAGCGTGAGTTCTCTTATACATTGTACAATTTATGAGAAACAAATTTTGTGCTTCTTCACACTCCATTGACTTAAACAATTATAACCAACAAAAACACTCTACTCTCTTTTTGAATTATGGACTACACGTATATGTAAACAAGGTAATAAAATGGAAGAAAATCAAATCATGAAGTTGCAAATGATGATTTTTTAGACTATTATTTTCCTCAATGAAAAAAAAAAAATAAAAAATTGGTTCTCGAGTCATACTCTATACCTAATTAAAATTACTTGATGTAGTGAAGGAGTTGGATTCGGTGTTGATATGAATTTTGTGAGGAGTTTTTTATAATTTGTGATTGGTATTTATTGAATTAGAGTCCCCAAGTGCTTAGTCCAATGGGTTGAGTCTTGGATTGTCATTTGGGATGCCAGGATTCAACTCATTGGAGCAACCTCGATCTAAGTGGATACCAAGATTCCACTTAGATCGAGGTCCAATGACACCTGATATGGGATGAGGTGAAATTTCCCGATATTCAAAAAAAATAAGAATTTATATGTAATTAAATTTTATCCGATCAATGCAATTCAGAAAATTATAGTAAAATTAGCACGAATCAGCTCAACATGGATCTTAATTCTATAGAGAAAAGATTGGGAGACTTTTGATTAATTTCATGGTTCGTGTTCTAATGCTTTAATTAATTCTTAGACTTATATTGATGAAAATGTTGGTCTCTAAGACAATCTAAGATCAATATAAGCAATGAAATAAAGTGAATACAAAAAGAAGTATGGCGGAATCATACTTACATTGAACGGATTTAGGATGCGTCAAATTCAAAACTTTTTGCTCCAAGTTTTCGGCCAAGCTCAACTTTGGGGATGAAGTCCAAGCTCCAAGCTTTATGCTTTGATTCCAAGCTTTTGGGATGGTTTCCCTATCACCTTGGATGATTGCTTTGAGTGCTAGCTCTTGAAGATTTGCAACAAATCTTCAATATTTCCTCCTTGAAGCTCACGGCCTTGAAGAGAAAAATGGGGAGAGTTTTTGTTTCCAAAATGGGCGTGAAAGTGAGAGAGAGATGTGAGTGTTTTGACTTGAGTTTTGATTTCAAAAATCTAATAATCATATACCAAACATTTGGTATTAGTCAATCAAGCCATCAATTTTAGGAAGTGTATTGAACAAGTCTTCACTAACTTCACCAAAACCCATCAACTAAAGTGACAAGGGATGTGACTTGTGATGTGACTTGTGGGCCCCACTTGATTCAAAATCCGAGTGGGCCCGCAACACATCCCGGGCTCAGGTTCGCTAATTCCGAATTAACGAATTTTCTGTTGCGACGTAATTAAATCAAATTTAATTAAATAATTATGCCAAGTAAAATTACTATTCACGTCGCTCGCGAAATAATTCTAAATTAATTCGTTTACCTGAATTAAAATCCAATTTTAATACCGCGTCAAATCTAATTTCGTTTAATATATCGAATATATTA
>SKCR01015907.1:0-20799 GCA_019454045.1 Zanthoxylum bungeanum
TAGAGTTATTATCATTTCAATATTTTAAAAATTGAGAAATTATACGGACCAAATTTGGGCTAAAAACCCAAACGATATTATCTCTCAGACGACACTAAAAGTCCAAACGAGACATATTAACATCCAACAAACCCACTTACTCAAGATTATGTCTCATGGATTTCATTAGGCCCAAATGACACCATGAGCTATTACCAAAGCCCAATCAATAAGGGTTCCAACCGCTAGAACTCCAGTCGACATTGATTCTAGTCGACAACAAGTCTACTGGGTTAAATACGTTCAAATGTAAGGCTATCAACAACAAAGCTTTCGTCAGCTGACCGACGTAATCACACGCGTATAACGCAAGCGCACGTATCGTTCAAGTAGTATAAAAATATCGACCCCACGAAGACTTAATTCCTACTGTTGTTATTAATTGTTGATTCTATTTATTTACAGATATCTAATTAGAGGGAGAAGAGAATGATTGCAGATCGGTTGAAATATGATTTACTAAATAAATAAATAAATAAAAGACAGAACAAAACAAAGGAAATTAATAATAAAGAAAATAAACATCTAGGGTTGTGACTCCACACAATATTATTCTATTGATGAATTGATTCCCTTATATATGTGTAATAAATTAAGTTGCTAACCTGGAACACGAAGATATGCAAAAACCTCTTCCGATGGTCAGATGCAAACACCAAGTATAACCCAATTAATTATATTCCTATGTTAACCAAGTTACATGAATTCATTAAGTTCAAGTTCCAATTATGGCTACCCCCGCCCGACATGTATATTCCTATCCTGTAAGGAAATCTATTAAAGGGTTATCTATCCTCAAGGAAGATCGTGAGCTACTGAGTCTAAGGCTAAACCTAAAATCCCTTTTCCAAGTTCATTTTAAGTTTACCAAATCAATCTTATTGGTGATCAAGCAACAAGAAGCATTAAGATTAAGACTCAGTAAACAAGCCTAAAATATTACCCAATATATTAGAAAATCAATTATTAAACTCCTAAATATTGTGTTTCATCACTTCCCTAGAATAAAAAGAAAATGCTGGGTTAGGGGATCCACCTTTACTATTTCTAATTTAGAAATCTCTCTTATATAATATGGAAATTATCCGTGATATTACCAACCGACCATATAGGCGGTATCTTGATTAAGTCAAATTTTCAATTAAGTCCACCCGACCATAAAGGCGGTGTTATCATTTTTCCATAAACCAGCTATATAGGCGGTAATCATAATTCAATTAAAAGGCTATTTACACAACCTATAAATGGAGAGAGTGTTCAAGGGGTTGAGGCATTCAAGCTTTGTCTCTCATACTTGAGTACTCAAAGCATATCACTCCTTAAACACCAGTCTACCACCCTTACAGTAACAAACCATGAAGATCAAGGTAACCTTTTGCCTTATTCTTCCTCTTTTCCGCTTATCACCACTGTTGACTTGAGCGTTAGATTATCTACAGCATCTACCACACCGGTGGATAGTTACTCTGCGCCTTCCCTGCCTATGTTTTGCTGGATCGTTGGTACCCCAACCTACAAATTTTCAATTGTGGACTGAAGGCGAGATTCAACCGTTTGTAAAAACAAAAAATGAATATAAAATATAATGAGGTGTAATATTTTATTATTATTGTTGATGGTGGTTTTTCAACCCCAAGAAGTCAGCATCCCGAGGAAGGGCAAGAAAAAAATTTCCACTTACGATGATGAGTTTTTGTGATTAACAGAGGAAAAACCCAAGGTCGTGGTCATGATCCGACTAGAGAAGGTCATGAAGAGGAGGTCATGATCTGAAAAAATGAGGTCATTTTCCGACCAGAAGAGGTCATGTTCCGACCAGAGCAGGTCATGTGCTTCATTAAAAATTTACTAACCCTTACAAATGTGTTTACCCTCCCTTTATATACTAAAAAAAGTAACATTATTCCCATATCGTCATGACGTCAGCCACGCGGATTTCCTGCTGCTGCTGAAAGTAAACCTGTCATCTGACACTTCATTAATCACCTCCTTCTTGGATACTACCATACGCTACCTTTATGACGCCAGCCTGTGTCACTCGTTCATGCGGTGGCGTGTGTCAGAGGATGACCTTGGAAGTTGCTATAATCACATCACAGAAATATAAAATATAATGAGGTGTAATATTTTATTATTATTGTTGATGGTGGCTTTTCAACCTCAAGAAGTCAGCATCCCGAGGAAGGGCAAGAAAATAATTTTGACTTACGATGATGAGTTTTTATGATTAACAGAGGAAAAATCCAAGGTCGTGATCATGATCCGACTAGAGAAGGCCGACCAGAGGAGGTCATGATCCGACCAGAGGAGGTCACTTTCCGACCAGAATAGGTCATGTTCCGACCAGAGCAGGTCATGTGCATCATCCATAAAGCTGTGATGTGATTATAGCAACTCCCAAGATCATCCCCTGACACACGTCACCGCGTGAACGAGTGACACAGGCTGGCGTCATAAAGGTAGCATATGGTAGTATCCAAGAAGAGGGTGATTAATGAAGTGTCAGATGATAGGTTTACTTTCGGCAGCAGTAGGAAATCCGCGTGGCTGGCGTCATGACGATATGGGAACAATGTTACTTCCTTTTAATATATAAATGGAGGGTAAACACATTTGTAAGGGTTAGCAAATTTTTAATGAAGCACCACTTGTAAGAAAACACAAGCAAATAGCTCGGTATCATACGACCACCCTTTAGAAGAGGACAACCGAGCTCGTTCAGTTATAAAATCAGTTTTCCACTTTGTTCCCGTGGACGTAGGCTGGATCCATTCCGCCGAACCACGTAAATCCTCTGTCATTTTTGTGTTTGTTCTTATTGTTCTGCTAAATTTGCCTTTGGCCCCCCATAACAAAAAAAATTCAAGGTTGAAGGAGGATTATCCTTGGAGAGTTATCCTGAAACTGCCCATGGGATGAAAATCACCTGTCAACAGTTGGCATCGATCATCAGAGAGTTCAACGACATAGTGGATGGAGAGAATATAAGAAAACATGAGAAAAGAAAGGGAGACAAACCAGACTCTCATGAAAGCCATGATGGAAAAGCTGGAAAGCCTGGAAGAGATGAGCAATGAAAAGTTGAAGGCTGGTCTAAGCCGGAGGAAAGATGAGATCGCGAAGGGAAAGAGGGTTGTAGACCTGGACGGGGATGATGAGTCTGGGAGGAGGGATCTCCAGAGGGTGAGGTCTGTTGTGATAACCGGAGCCTTACCGGTAGAAAGAGTGTGGGAAGAAGAAGAGGAGAGGTAAAATCCAGAGTCCTCCAGTAATTGCCCACGTTTTAAGAAGAGCGGGCACAGAAGACATGACGAGAGGTGTCCAGCCACGGCGCACTTCGTGCTCGGAGTAGCAGGCGAGAAGAAATCCGCGGGAGGCAACGCGATAATACTGATGACCAGATGAAGGACTAGATCAAGAAAGAGATGAAAAATGGGAAGAAAACATGAAGGCAGATAAAGGAGATGGTCAGGACGGAGGATTGGCCTCCCCATTCACGGAAGAGATCTTGTCCACAGAGTTCCATAGACGGTTCACCATGCCATCTATGAACTCCTGCAAAGGTCATACCGACCCCAAATCCCATGTCGAAAGTTTTGTTTTGCTAATGGAGGTTCAAAGGATGGTGGGAGAGGCCATCTGCAAATTGTTCCTTTTGACCCTAGGCGGACCCGTAATTTTGTGGTTCAGAAGATTGACTCCAGCGAGCGTCAGTAGTTTCTCTCAGCTCAGGAAATCATTTGTTCGACATTTCAAAGGAGCATGTGGGCCAAGAAAGACAGCGGGAGCACTGAGACTGATGAAGCAGGGAGATGATAAGCCCCTGAAGAATTTTATTGAAAGATACCACAATTTGGTGCTCGAGGTCGGGGCGTACGAATCATCTTAGGCGCCGAAAAGTCTCAAAGGATCTTTGAAAGTGGGGAGGTTGTGGACTCACCTGAGGATCCAGGATGTGCCAGATTATGCCACCGCTCTGGAGTTGGCCAAGAAGTTTTGAGGATGAGGAGAAGATTGCCCGAGGAGGGGGCACCTGGCAGACTGAGATACTCAGGTCGGAAAATCAGCAGAATTTGGACAAATATGTGAGGAGACCAGTCCCGGGGCAAAAGGAGCTCAGGCAGACGCCTCAGGATAATCAAGTTCAGGAAATAAGGCCGTCTCTCCAGGTAAACCATGTTGCGGAGGGGACGATGTACACCCTCTTGAATAGACCCCTGGCCCAGATAGTTCGGGAAATCCAGGATAAAGGTCTATTGGCCGATCGAGACCTGAGGATGTTTCCATTAAGGAGGGAAACAACAACGCTTATTGTATGTACCATAATGTAAGAGGACATGTCAGGAATGGATGAAGGGATCTGCAGGAGCAGGTGGAAGACCTGTTGAAAAAAGACTATCTGGATAAGTACATAGGCCAAGTGGCTTTGGAGGCCGACCAGTGCTGATGGTGGAAGTCATCAGTGTTAGGGTTGGTGCTCAGAGTGCCAATCTGGATTGTATTTATGTCCGATTCATAAATACGAGAAATTCTATTTTCCATAATAATTACTAATTTTATGGTAGCACCCTTGTCTTTTATACGCTCATTCGATCTAATTGCGATTACATATCTGATTATGATTAGATCGAAACTGAATCTGGTTTAGTGATACGTGTATATTAGACAAAGACCCTAGGATTTACAGTATAGTGTACAGTTACAACGTAGTTTGTAATTGACATTGGGAAGTGCACTATTAGTTGTATATCCTTAAATAAATTTTCTGGTCAAGATTTACTAACACGGGTCGGTTAGTAAAATCCGCTGAGACCAGTACATGTCGTATATCGTGACTTGGTCCGATGGTATATCCCAATGAACCATGAGTCTCGGGAGACTCGTATAAACATGTAGGTGTTTATTTGATAAGACACTGAACGACTCACTGAAGGTTTCCTAATACATGGTACACCAACGTCAATAAGAACCTTCTCTAGTTGAGCGAGTATAGTGGTCATTTGACTTGAGATACCACAGTGGGATATATGAGTTATCCTCCACACTTTGATGGTAGTCACGTCAATGATCTATCCATGATCAGACCTTCGCCTGTTCGTTGGGTGTGGACTGATGCTCATGATATCCAGTGCGTATCAAGATATGATCCGTCAGTCCTGTGTATAGGGCATAGGCATCCTCACGTGTTTACGATCTAGTAAATCCATGGCCGTGGTATAACATCAGAAATTAGTTCCGAGTGTTATTTAGAGATCGTAAATGAAATATCGACTATATTATACCGAACAGGTTTGACGTTTATATCTATACCCCATGTATAATATGGATAGCCTGTGAATGATGGATTATACGTATGCTATGACCTCGACTTGTATAGTTTAGCAAGATTATATGTGGTCGTCAGAATCCATGAGTGGGTGGATTATGGACACGAAATTGGATTTCGTGACGAATAAACCTAACCTTAGAGAGTCCCACAATATGAAGTGTACTCGTTGAGCACTTGGGCAACGCGTTATAAATAATATTGATTATTCATAATATTTTACCGGATTAAATTAGTTAATTCGAATCGTTTAATCAGTAAACAAAATTACACATGCTGAGATTATTTTAATGTGTATTTGTATTTTATACATAATTAAATTAGATACACATTAATTGGAAAATTATTTGATGACACATGTAAATTAAATAATAATTGTTTGACCTTTATTATTTGATTTAAATGTGTAAAAATTGCACTATTATTTAAAGTATATTAATAGTAATATATGGTAAGTATTATGCCATGTGTCATAATCTTTTGCTAAGTCTTTTATTTTAATTAATATTATTTTAATTATTGCCTTTTAAAAATGTTATTATTCACGCCACTTTTTGTTTATTGTTCAAAAGGGAAATTGTTTTTTCATTTATTAAACAAAAAAGCAGTTGTGTTGACCAAAAAAATCTTACTCTCTCTTCACGCCATTTACTATATTTAAAAGGCCATTTATTGTTTCTTTTTCTTCTATAAGAGAAGCCACTATCGAGAACTTCAAAACCAAAACGGGTTTCTAAATTTCGTTTTTGATTCAAGGAAAAGTGAAGGAAATAACACAAGAAAAGCTTAGGATTTTGAAGATTAAAAGGTAATCTTTAGTCTTTTTAAGTTATAGAAATTTGATTTCTTGTTCTTGTGTTCTTTGAATAGTTCTAGGGTTTCTTTACTTGTTTAGAAATTGGGGTTTTTGGCTTTGGTAGATGGATTGGAAGAGTTTGAAGCATGTGTAAAGCTCAATTGGAACTAATTAGTGTAATTTATTTCCAATTTAATCAATTTGTTATTGGACAACATTGTTGCCATTCTAGAGTTGTTGATCCACTCTAAATAGCCTAGAATTGTTCTTGGGTTGTTCATGTGTGGTGGGACTCAATTGGTGTATGATTAATTTGATTAATTTTGTGTTAAAATTGGCTTTAAGCATGAAAAAGTGGATTGTTTTGCATCCAAATCAGACCAGGAAAAGTTTCTATTTTTAGGATGAAAAATTTGTCTTATGAATGTTTTGGATGTGTTTTGGGAGTTGAAACAATTGTTGGAATATGTTTCGGAGTTGAAAAAAGCGAAAACGGTGAAAAACGGCATTACCGGTGGATTTTGAGCCAACCGGGTGACGGCTGCCCAAATAGTGAATCTGTCACTGTTCGGGCAGCCCATGAACTATCCCGAGACAATTGGAACTGACCTGGGCAGTTTCCATAAGTGTCGGGTGGTCGGTTCAGTCGAAAACGCGTTTTGCGTCATTTTACGGGAAAACAGTTTTCATAAAAGTTTCGCGAGTTTTCAATAAGTTTATGTCAATATTTGATATTGAATAAATAGGTTTAGGTGAAATATGAATAAATTATTCATATTAGATATTGAATAATTTATTTCGTATTTTGAAAAAGTATTAAAATATGATTTCGCCAGAACCCGCGCTTCCACCACGCCCAACTCCCGAAAACCCCAACAAAAATGGTATCAGAGTGGGTCTGATGCTTCATCCATTATATTATTCATGCTTGATATTTGATATTTAATCCAATTTTAATGTTCGTACATGCTAGGAATCTAAATATGTTTCTTAACTGTTCGGTTCTACACTAACGAATATGTAACATAATTTTAATTGTTAAATTGAGTTATATGTTCTAAGATAGAATTGAATTGTTTAGAAAATGATTTAGATTAAATTCTGCATTGGATGTAGAGTATATCTTCCGTAGGAAAATCCCCGCTTTTAAATATGGCTGTAAAGTAAAGTGTATTGGATACATGTTTCTTGGTCCGTCTTGTCAATACGGTTTATGGGTAACTTTCTATGTCTGCATCCGAGATCGTGCCAAATCAGTGATGGTGTAGTTGATAGAATTTTATCCATTCCGTTGTATAATGATACTAGACAAATTCAAGTGAAAGTGGAAATCTGAACGTGCCAAAGCTGTCAGGACTACATCGGTAGCTTGACTTTGTCATTGGCAAGTGAAGCCTTGATACGCCTCCCTGTGAACGTGCCAAAGCTGTCACGGCGAGAAACGACTAGGACCAAAACCAGGAGTCACTGGTGAGTGATTGACAAAGAGTTGTCTACCTAATGAATATATGTAGGCGAGAACGTGCCAAAGCTGTGAGTCGAAATATATTCATGGGATCCTACTCTCACTATGGAATTCGATTTAACTATCGAATTCCCGTTATCCGTTGGGGATTACTGTATTACGTAAAGTAGTGGGAGACACTGCTGAGTTTAAAATCCATAACTTAAGCAGTGCGTAATTTTATGGAATTTCCTGTTTCGTTTTCCTTTTGTTCTATATAGTTTATAGAATTTTACTTCTATTCCACGGCATGTTTATTATTAGAATAAGTTTTCTGACTTTAACTTGTGGTTTCATAATTCTAGAATCGGTTCTAGAAAGACAGTAGACTTAGATATAGTTAGATTAGTTAAAACCATCGGGAACTATTCTTCTGATTTCCTTTGAAATCAAGATGGTTTTTGACTTAGTTACTAAGTCACGATTAGGTAATCTAAATAGATATCTATTAAGGATATAGTAATCTAGTTAGAATAGTTTCTTATGGAGTGAGAATTGACACGAGTTAGTTCATGTCTCGAGATTCTTGACTAGCATTAAAAACTCCCTTTAGTATTTGTTTATCTTATAATGACGTTTCTTGGCTTTAGCGACTTTTAGAAGTCACGTGTCTGACACAATTTTCTAATCAATTATTTGTAATTGTTGTGACTAATTGAAGGTAAATTATAAAGCTTAAGAAATGAGATGCATATAGTTGTGTATAGAGAATATTGATTCTCACAATACAACAACTGTTGGTATTGGATACCGGATCTCCCGTCTAGTTATTTAAAATAATGTTTAATAACTGTTTTAATATTTGATATCAGAACTTGTGACTATTGGATAGTTACTTGTTCTGTATAAACAATTGTTACATATTTTAAAGTGACTAGTAGTGTCATTAAAGAAAGATAAACATTAAGAAAATATTCGGTAAAATAAATAGCTTGGAATTGTGCTTTATGAGATTTTATCATTAAGGCATTAGATGTTTATTCCTTATGGTAAAGGATGGTCTGATATGAGATCACACCACATATCTTTATCCATTTAATGAATATTGTATTCAGGTTGTGATTAAATCTCATTTAACCAATGATCGTCATTGGATCACCGATTTATTAGACTAATACATTGGATGTATGTAGTTTAATGAATTAGAAATTGCCTAGATAGTTTTCTTTACTCCGTAACTTAGTTAATGAGTTGTCATGACTTTGTTACGGTTTCTAATAGTGAACATGGTGAACATCTTGAATGTTTCGAGAACTTTCAATATGTTTTCTAATGAAATGCGAATATAATTTTTTGAATGGTTCAAAGATATTCTATTTGAAGTGTTGAAAACTATATTTGTAAAATTCATTGCGAGTCTTTGAATTGTTCGAAGATGTTTGATATGATCAAACACATGAATTTTAAGGAAATTGGTTCTAGAGTTATTTAATGAATGTGATTCTTACTCAATATTAAACTTTCACGATTCCATTTTGATGGAGTTTGTTAGTGTGAGTTATTGAATCTTATATGATTTGATTCGTTGATATTGAGTGTTACCGAATTAGTTTCAATACTTCTGGGGTTATGCTCCAACTATACTAATTCATCTCTTTAATTTAGGTTCCATTCGTTTCTACAGTTACGTATATGATATGTATAAGTAGAAAATCCGAATCTTAAAAAGTTTGAGATCTGAATCTTTCTTTTGTATAATGGTTATATAATTGAAAGTACTTGCGCCTTTGAGGTACGCGTGATAGGTTTATCATTTATTCTATTTAATAGAATATAGTATTCCATTTGATATAATATCTTTTCTACAATCCCGAGTAATTAAATTATTTTGTTAATTGGCGGTTAATATTGGATGTTGACGATTGTAGAAATGACCTGACTTAGTGAAGTCAAATGTTAGAGTGATAAACTGTAATGGAACTACACAATTAATAAGATGAAATGACCCTTAGAAAACTTCCGTGTAAGTCTAATAGGATGTCAGAATCATTTACAAAATATTCGATGCTTAACGATATTGATGTTTTCTTATCTAAGAAAATTATCCTATAACTTATAGTGGGAGCGATATTTGATATCGATTTCAGAAGTTAGCATTGAACCATAGATCTAAGATTGTTCATGGCTTACTACAATCGAGTTTTGAACTTGATTAGGCTTTCGTTATGAATAGTTCATAAAATGTGCAAACTGTTTGTGCAACAAAAACAAAGTGAGCTTGATAAAGGTTTGACCTTTACAGTATGACAGTGAGAAATGTTATACTCATTAGTCTATTGTAGATTCTGAGGAAGCTTGTCTTTTGTCGCACTGATTGAACAATTGAGGGTCTGTTGGTTAATGTTGATATTAAACTATGTATTTTGGCTAAAGAATGCAAAGTGGCGTTCTTGAGTGATTTCTTCGAATGAGAGATCCGTCGTGATTTCTTAGTTTGAAGAGTTCATTTTAGAATGGCCCTAGAGTTTGCATTCTGCTGAGATCACAGTTTGATATACTCGCTTATGGAGCCTATTGTAGACTCATATAAGTTTTCCGGAAATTCATACTCTCTGATTTTGATATCAGTCAGATTGTCTGGTTTTATCGAAGTATAGAGAATACGTATTTGTCAATAGGGTCAGTGGGAGCATACAAATTTCTTTCTAGTATTATATATCCTAAGTCTTCTTTCTAGTATTAGTAAAATCCGCTGAGACCAGTACATGTCGTATATCGTGACTTGGTCCGATGGTTATCCCAATGAACATGAGTCTCGGGAGACTCGTATAGACATATATGTGTTTATTTGATAAGACACTGAACGACTCACTGAAGATTTCCTAATAGATAGTACACAAACGTCAATAGGAAACTTCTCGAGTTGAGCGAGCATAGTGGTCCTTTGACTTGAGATACCACAGTGGGATATATGAGTTATCCTCCACACTTTGATGGCAATCACGTCAATGATCTATCCATGATTAGACCTCCGTCTGTTCGTTGGGTGTGGACTGATGCTTATGATATCCAGTGCGTATCAAGATAGATCCGTCAGTCCTGTGTACAGGGTATAGACATCCTCACGTGTTTACGATCTAGTATATCCATGGCCGTGGTATAACATCGAAAATTAGTTCCGAGTGTTATTTAGAGATCGTAAATGAAATGTCGACTATATTATACCGAACAGGTTTGCCGTTTATATCTATACCCCAGGTATAATATGGATAGCCTGTCAAGGAGGGATTATACGTATGCTATGACCTCGACTTGCATAGTTTAGCAAGATTATATGTGGTCGTCATAATCCATGAGTGGTGGATTATGGACGCGAAATTGGATTTCGTGACGGATAAACCTAAACTTAGAGAGTCCCACAATATGAAGTGTACTCGTTGAGCACTTGGGCAACGCGTTATAAATAATATTGATTATTCATAATATTTTACAGGATTAAATTAGTTAATTCGAATCGTTAATCAGTAAACAAAATTACACATGCTGAGATTATTTTAATGTGTATTTGTATTTGATACATAATTAGATTAGATACACATTGATTGGAAAATTATTTGATGACACATGTAAATTAAATAATAATTGTTTGACTTTTATTATTTGATTTAAATGTGTAAAGTTGCACTATTATTTAAAGTATATTAATAGTAATATATGGTAAATATTATGTCATGTGTCATAATCTTTTGCCAAGTCTTTTATTTTAATTAAAATTATTTTAATTATTGCCTTTTAAAAATGTTATTATTCACGCCCCTTTTTGTTTATTGTTCAAAAGGGAAATTGTTTTTTCATTTATTAAACAAAAAAGCAGTTGTGTTGACCAAAAAATCTTACTCTCTCCTTCACGCCATTTACTATATTTAAAAGGCCATTTATTGTTTCTTTTTCTCTTTAAGAGAAGCCACTGCCGAGAACTTTAAAACCAAAATGGGTTTCTAATTTTTTTTTTTTTTGATTCAAGGAAAAGTGAAGGAAATAACAAAGAAAAGCTTAGGATTTTGAATATTAATGGTAATTTTTAGTCTTCTTAAGTTACGGAAATTTGATTTCTTGTTCTTGTGTTCTTTGAATAGTTCTAGGGTTCCTTTACTTGTTTAGAAATTGGGGTTTTTGGCTTTGGTAGATGGATTGGAAGAGTTTGAAGCATGTGTAAAGCTTAATTGGAAATAATTAGTGTAATTTGTTTCCAATTTAATCAATTTTTTGTTGGACAACATTGTTGTCATTCTAGAGTTGTTGATCCACTCTAAATAGCCTAGAATTGTTCTTGGGTTGTTCATGTGTGGTGGGACTCAATTGGTGTATGATTAATTTGATTAATCTTGTGTTAAAATTGGCTTTAAGCATGAAAAAGTGGACTGTTTTGCATCAAGATCAGACCTGGAAAAGTTTTTGTTTTGGGGATGAAAATGTTTTCTTTTGAATTTTTTGGATGTGTTTTGGGAGTTGGAACAATTTCCGGAATGTGTTTTGGAGTTGAAATAAGCAAAACAGTGAAAAATGGCATTACCGGGTGGATTTTGAGCCAACCGGGTGACGGCTGCCCAAACAGTGAATCCATCACTGTTCGGGCAACCCATGAACTATCCCGAGACTATTGGAACTGACCTGGGTAGTTTCCATAAGTGTCGGGTGTTCGGTTCAGTCGAAAACGTGTTTTGCGTCATTTTACGGAAAAACGGTTTTCGTAAAAGTTTCGCAAGTTTTCAATAAGTTTATGTGAATATTTGATATTGAATAAATAGGTTTAGGTGAAATATGAATAAATTATTCATATTAGATATTGAATAATTTATTTGGTATTTTGAAAAAGTTTTAAAATACGATTTCGCCTGAACTCGCGCTTCCGCCGCGCCCAACGCCCTAAAACCCCAACAATCAGATCGGGTATTTGGAATGCTGAGATGCAGAGAAGGTATTTTCAGTAAAGCCTCTGTTATAATGACCATCAAAAAATTGTAAGAAGGGCAGTAGATCCCAAGAATATAAGTAAGAGTTTCCATTTTTTAAATAAACACTTGTTTATCCATACTTGTTTATTATGGCCCACATAGAGACTGATGTGTTTTTATGGCTCGGGTCTGCTTTCTTACCGCCGAGGCCGAGGTGTTTATGGCTCGGGTCTGCTTTCGTACCGCCGAGGCCGCGGTGGTTTATGGCTTGGGTCTGCTTTCGTACCGCCGAGGCCGATGTGTTTTTGGCTCGGGTCTGCTTTCGTACCGCCGAAGCCAATGTGTTTTTGGCTCGGGTCTGCTTTCGTACCGCCGAGGCCGAGGTGTTTATGGCTCGGGTCTGCTTTCGTACCGCCGACTTTCGTACCGCCGAGGCTGAGGTGTTATTGGCACAAGGGTGGTACGTTCCCTTGTGGCTAAATATTTATTTTTGGCTCGGGGTCGGGTTATATCCCACCGATGCTTTATTATCTTCGATTGGCATGAGGCTGGGTTACGTCCATCCAAAGTCTTATTATTGTGTTAATGGTCCGAAAGAAACAAATTTCCTCATGGCCTGTCTTCTGTTATACAAGACTTTGCAGAACATTCATTCTGCAATCTCGAATTAGAGGGTATGACCCGGAAGAGGAGAGCAGAGATGGTGAAACCTATCTCAAATTTTTGACTAAGGGTCAACCAGTGCTGATTCAGGTCGGCATCAAATGTCCAAGTGTTGAAAAGGTACCACAAGACATCAGATTAAAGCAATATGAGATGCCCATGTGAGTATCAGTTTGAGGAAATTAGAGTGGTCTCCGGTCTCACGCACAACCATCTTTTTTATAGTTCCCGGCATCAACTCGCTAACTCGTTGATATCGAGAATTAGGGGACGGATGTTGATGGTGGTTTTTCAACCCCAAGAAGTCAACATCCCGAGGAAGGGTAAGAAAAGAATTTCCATTTACGATGATGAGTTTTTGTGATTAACAGAGGAAAACCCAAGGTGGTGGTCATGATCTGGCCAGAGGAGGTCATGTTCCGACCAGAGGAGGTCATGATCCGACCAGAGGAGGTCATGATCCGACCAGAGGAGGTCACTTTCTGACAAGAAGAGGTCATGTTTCGACCAGAGCAGGACATGTGCATCATCCATAAAGCTGTGATGTGATTATAGCAACTTACAATGTCATCCTCTGACATACGCCACCGCGTGAACGAGTGACACAGGCTGGCGTCATAAAGGTAGCGTATGGCAGTATACAAGAAGAGGGTATTAATAAAGTGTCAGATGACAGGTTTACTTTCGATAGCAGCAGGAAATCCGCGTGGCTGGCGTCATGAGATATGTGAACAATGTTACTTTTTTTTTAGTATATAAAGGGAGGGTAAACACATTTGTAAGGGTTAACAAATTTTTAATGAAGCACCACTTGTAATAAAAACCAAGCAAATAGCTCGGTATCATATGACCACCCTTTAGAAGATGACAGCCGAGCTCGGTTCAGTTATAAAATCAGTATTCCGCTTTGTTCCCGTGGATGTAGGTTGGATTCATTCTGCCGAACCACGTAAATCCTCTGTCATTTTTGTGTTTGTTCTTGTTGTTCAGCTAAATTTGCATTTGGCTCCCATAACCAAACAAATTCAAGGTTGAAGGAGGATTGTCCTGGGAGAGTTATCCCGAAACTGTCTCTGATACGAAAATCACTCGTCAACAATTATATCTTTACCATTTTTACTTTTTACTATAAAATCTTACATTTTATTATTATATATTTTAAAAAAAAAAACTATATTTGACTACTATATATTTACCAAAACAAAAACGACACTAACCATATTTACTTCTTTACCCTTGTAGATAATTTCTAGAATATTTTTGCAAATTGCAGCCAATCTACAAGAGAAAAAAAAACATCGTGGGACACATTAATTTGAGACTGTTGCAAAATATCTTTTTGTTTTTTTGTCTTTTGTTTTTGTCTTTTGTTTTTATATATGTGAGTGGGGAAACAAACAAAGATAAACACATCAAATTTTGTCGAGCCGAAAAATACAATCACAAGTGCAAACGATTGGACAAATAAATAGGACCACATTTTATTTTATTTTATTTTATAATCAACTACTATTCTATTTGGATCACACAAAATTAAATTACATGGAAGATATTATTTCACCGTCCATGCATCAATGCCTTTCATCAAATATTTGTTTCTGTTACCTTATTATAAAACATTTTAAATGATTTTCCCATTGTTTTAAAATGTTTTTTTGTTTTGTTCTTGTACTAATAGCCTTCAATATAAATGAAATAAATAGTACCCAAATGATAATAAACCCATTCAACACTGTAGATCTTTTTTTTTCCCTGAATATTCATAATCTACCATTGTCTAGGGTCGATTATGAGATTTGAGTATTAAATTATGTCAAAATTATTAATCAACAACAATATATGAGTTAATATGCATCCCTAATACATAATTTTTCTCCTAAATCAGTTTTTCTTATAACTAAACTACCTATTCCCAAGAGTTAACTATGTTATGGGGGTTTACTGAACCTCGAGTGAGCCTACATTATTGGTATCATCCATAGATAAGCCTTACCTAGTAACTCGTAGTTAGATTCATCCCTATTTTTTAGACTCGCACACTAAAGAGTCTCGAACTCAAGATCTCACTCTTAGAGTAAAAGCTTAAGATCAATATAACTAGGCTCTTTCTGACAACACTGTATATCTTTTTGATAGTTAATTTATTTTGAGTTTTCTTTTTAAGAAATTTCCTTTTTTTTTTCAATTAAATTTCATTTGCATGAGTCAAATAAACTGCATTAGATTGGCCCAGCCATAATGCAATGGGCATGTTTTTGCCAATTCTTTGTGTGGGCATTTAGAATCATCCGGAGCGACTTTGGATTTTGAAACACGTCGGGCTTAAACATTCCGACTGATATTGGACAAATTTGCCCTTTTGTAAATCATTTTCACTTGAAGTTAATCAACAATTTTTATTGGGAAAATGACACCCAACTAAAGGTGATAGAAAAGTCCGATTTCGGTTCGGGCTGAAGATAGTTTTTTAGGTCCGAGCTAGAATAAAAAAATCCAAGCCCTGTTTTATTAATAAAATATATATTTTAATTGTAAAAATTAATTTATAATTTTAAATATATACATTTAAGACTCAATCTAAAAAAACTAAAAAATTGAAATACTTAAGTTTTTTTTTTTAAGTATTAAAAAAGTTTAAATTTTTTTTTCAAAAATAAATATAATAATTCATTTTTGAAAAAGCACGGTCTTGTCCGAACCCAGCCCAAGCTAACAATATCCAGGCCTAGCCGGACTTGGCAAAGCCCGATTCCGGCCTGGCCTGTTGTCACTCCTACACCCAACTACCCTTAGATGGACATAATATTAATTTAGTCTCTGTAATTTTGAAAATACAAATTTTAGTTCTTGTTATTAAATATTTGTCATAAATTTTGAGTTATTTTTTCCCAATTAGTGTTAAATGACATGAATACCCTAAAAACCCTCCAAAATTAGTAAACTTTTTTTTTTTTCAAAATTAGATAAGAATTGATCCAATTAACCAAAAAAAAATGGTAGAAACTAAAGTTTGTGTCTTTTAAAATTGTAGGGACTAAAACTTGTATTTCTAAAACAGGAGAGACTACAGTCTCGTTATAAAAATTTATATGATAGTTAGGTGTCATTTTCTTATTTTTATTTTATTCAAAGGTAAATGACACTTGTACCCCAACGTTTAGGGAAAGGAATATAAAATCTCATTTAAAAAAAATATATAGATCCAATTTGTTAATAAATTTTAATATTTTGATGGGAAAAAAATTAATTTATTATATTTATTATGCTTTCTCACATGTAATATTTATGTAAATGAGTAATAGTAATAATTTAATTATTAAAAAAAAATAATAATATATTAAGAAATGAGATTTTATATATATATATATATATATATTAACATATTAGGATTTTTATATCTATTTTCTTAAATGTTAAGATCCAACAATCATTTTCCTAGTTTAAATAAAATTGGACAATAAAAAATAAATTGTATTGAATTGAATAGAAAATGCACATGTGACTTGCATGGTGGCTGCTACGTTAAATTGTAGTATTGTACTTCTCAAATAAAGTCCGGTGGAATTAGAGATTACAATATGGGTCACCACAAGGATTTAAGAAAATATAAATATTATTTATTTAATAAATATGTTAAAATTATGATTAATAAATGTGTCAACACGATACGATATTTCGAAACGATTAATAAATGTCTCAAATTTGTATTTGACACAATTAAGATACGATCACGTAATTAGTTATACGATTGCACAATTAACACAATACATTATTAATAAACAGGTTGTAAATGAATAATCGTGTACAAATATTAATTGTGTCACAAACAGATAAATGGATAATCATGTCATTGACATGTCATACCTTAAACTGATAATCATTTTATGTTGACACGATTATATAAATATTATTCTTGTCATAAACGGATAAACTTATTTAGGCAGCCGCAGCACAATACAAATATGACATAATTAATAAACATCTTAACATGACACAATACTATTATTAATCATCCCATATTAACAATTCTACAAAATATATACAAGAAATACTGTTTGTTACTACAATTAACTAAACATCTCAAAATATTTTCAGAAATGCTAAATTTGTCAACAATAAATGTAGACATGATCTTTCGTAAATAAATTTAAACGTGTTATAAAAAAGAGGACAAAATTTGACAACCTTGATGCCCTTGAAAGGAAAATATCTAACTTGGCACAAAAAATTAGGGATGCGAAGATTAAAACAGTGATAGGCCGGCGGAGTTCGGTGTGATTATGATTTAATATGGATATTTTTTATAATAATTTTCACATCGAGAAAGTTCGAATACCAAGAAATGATAGAAAGAGGTTTTGCACTTGGTCAGAGGAGAATGATGAGGGCCCAAAGAGGTTGAAGTTAGACAGAGGACCCGGGCCCATTGTACGGAGGAATTTTCTCGATGGAAGAACCTGCTATTGATGAAGCAAGTAGGTATCCCGACCCGAGCTGAAGAAGAAATGCCACTTTTGACAGTAATTAAATATTTGTGGAAGCCAACTCAGGATGGTCCATGCTTATCGACCCGACCTGGTTGAAGAATGGATGACTTGACCGAGCACCATTTGCTTCGACATGCCGACCTGAGGAACGAAGTTGAGATCACGAGATTTTGTACTTGCATATGTCGTATGGCATATTGGAAGTTTGAGTTTCTAGAAGGCTGATGTGACATGAGTAAGACAATTGCTCTCATTGGGCAGAGACTCTGCCAAACGGAACAATATTGGAGTAGTTGAACCGCAGGCTGTCACGTCAATAGAGCGTGTAGCAGTGGCCAAAAGGTTGGAATGATGATTTCTGCTGATAGGGGTAGTTGAGTTAGATGCCAGAGCGACTATTTGCTGAGTGGTTGAGGAAAATGATGCAATGATGACTGGGTGCAATGAACTGGCATATAGGTTGGAGGAACAGTGGATTTGAAAGCCTATATAAAATGGTTGAAGCCACAGATTCAAGGGTTAGCAATTTTCGCATCTCAATACTTGAAAAAAGCAAGAGCTTCTAAACTAGTGATGGAGAGAGAAAGTTGGTCAACACCCGATCACTTGAGAGATTTGTAACAGACTAGTTTAAGATCCGAGGTGTATGATGCTCTTTGTAAGCCCACCACTCCACCCGTATTACAGGTCGGTCCTGTTAAAGAACAATCAGTGAATGCTATAATTTTATTGAAAATATTTGTATAAACAATAATAATACAAACACAGAATTGATTGTAATGAAAATAACAACAAACAGGATTGAAACTTACAGTACAAGTAATTCAATTAAACAAACTCACTGACTTGAAGATTGAGGCTAGCGTAACGCTATGTCCTATAGCAGAATTTCGTCCATACTCTCGTGCTTGTAGTTCTTCGGACGTCTGCCACCAGGATTCAACAATCTGGAAGTCGAAATTCTGCACTGAAATTCGACCCCTGGCGAATCTACTTGATATCTTTTGTATTTCGTTTTTTCCAAAGATCAGATGTAATAATCAACGTTTTCAATGAATGTATATCTTCAAAATGCATACTGTTCTATATAAATAAACAGTTAAAGACAGTTGAAGTTGATGCAGTGTTGATGTCGAGGCTAATTAATCACAAGAGCCCGAAGGCTCAAGGCCCATCTTTTGACTAATTAATATATATTAAATATATATTAATTATCATGCCAACCATACACCAAACCATGCATCAAAGCCCAAGCTCAAGCCCAAGCCTTATCATTTCAATTTAATATAAGTGTTTAGAGACCACTTATAAACCTTTCACATTCCTTATACATTTTAGATGTGGGACTCTATCACTATTTGATATACAAACTCTTACATGTCCTGACCACGAGTAGTAATATAAACACCATTCTTTCTCTTGTGGACGTAGATTAGAGTCACTCTCCGCTGAACAACGTAAATCTCTATGATTTTATTGTTTGCTTGCTAAGTTTGTTTTGGGTTCCCTACTAACCGAACAAATTCACTACTTGGAGAAGGTTGTTTGAGGGGTCGATTTCCCAAATTGTATTTGGAACAAAAAACAACCGTTAACGGATATAATTTTCCATTGCTTAAATTATCCTTGATGAAAATTACCTTTATATACAAACCTTCAATGTCTGTTGGAAGAAATTTAATTCTAGAATAACTTGATAAAAACTCAGTGGTCTTGGCACTCATCTAAAATTCATATAATAGTTTTCTAATTTAGTTGGAACATTAATTTTTTATTCATTAAACCTCACATGTATCTCCTTTATTTAATTTAATTATCAACTAAAGTAGTGATATATGTACTACATGAGCACATAAATATGATTTTAAACCAATCAAAAGAGGTTACTGATATAAAAAGTACATAAATATAATTTTAAACCAATCAAAAGAGGTTGTTGATGTAAAAAGTTATATAATTAAATTAAAATTTTAATTTAAAATGACAGTTTAACTATTTACGAAATCGGTATTCATTCAATAAATCCATCTAACTTTGTTGATTTTAACAATAACTTTTAGTTTGTCAAAGGCTAACTATTCTTGGATTATGATTATTTGGTTTTGAATAATGATACTTGCACTCCTTGAATATGATAACATTACACCATCAAGATGAGAGAATGAAGGGAGAAAATCAAGGGATCTCAATATTTGTAATTATGTCATTTATCTAGTAGTTAATCCCTTCCTTTTATTGTAATCTCCTTCCTATTTTAAATTTCAAATAATGTGTATATATAGTGCTCAATGGCATTGTGAATATTAAGAAAAGATATATTTCTTCAACTTGTCCACTTCAATCTTCTACATGGTATCAGCGCCCAGATCCATTCTCTAATTTTTTTTTTCCAACATCACTTGGCAAACTTTTCTCCACTACCTCCATCCTCTGTTCTAATGGCCTCCGACGGTACCCAAAATGTCATCCCCAACACCCAAGAACCTACAAAACCTTTGATCATAGTTGCCATCCACAACTCCATCAAACTCACATCAACGAATTATCTCTCATGGAAAACCCAAATTGAAGCCATTCTCATCGGCTATGATTTACAAAAACACATTGATGGAAATCATCACACCCCACCACGTACCATCACCACCAATAATGTCACTTCTCCAAATCCCGAATATCATACCTGGCTACGCCAGGACAAACTAATCTTTGCAGCTCTGGTCGGCACCCTATCACCATCGCTAGTTCCTCTCATCACCCAATCCACCACCACCTATGAAGCCTGGCAAACCCTTGCCAACACCTTGCCCGTCCATCTCGGGGTCACATCAAACAACTCAAAGATCATCTTAAACACATCACCAAAGGCCCTAAAACCATTACCGAATACATGCAATCCATCAAAACCACAGCCGATCAACTTGCCGCCCTTGGAAAACCTCTTGACCATGAAGATCTAATTGAAAAAGTGCTTGACGAACTTGACGATAACTATCAATCCATCATTGACTCTGTCAATGGCCGTGATTCCACTATTCTCTTTGATGAACTCCATGAAAAACTCATCAACAAGGAGTTATCTCTCCACAACA
>SKCR01015908.1:0-20824 GCA_019454045.1 Zanthoxylum bungeanum
TATTTAACGGGATCCTAGCCCACTAGGAAACACGGTTTCCCGAGTACTCGACAGAGGGTTAGAGGCTCGACGAAAAATAGTGGGAGGCAAGTATTGAATTTGCAACATTCGTTCGAATACTCGCTAAACACGCTCATTTTATTTTATTTCGTCATTAGATTAATATTAGTTGGACTAATATTTAAATTGTTGTTGTTTTTTAATAAACAGTTGGACTGTTGTATTATACTTGATTATATATAATTGGATTATATTGATCAATATATTTGAATTAATTAATTTCAGTTTACAGTTGTTGATTTTATAATTGGATTATAGTAATCAATGTAATTGAGGTTAATTAATTTGGATTATATTTGATTTATAGTTGGACTATTATAATCATTATAATATATAAAGTACCACAAATCGTTGATTAAATAGTGGGACTATTGTAATCAAGATAAAATTGAAAAGTTGGATATTTAAAATATAATCTAGGATTAAAATATTTTAAATGATTTAATTTTCAAATTGGGAATATATAATAGGTTACTTTATTTGATAAAATTATACATTAAGCCCAAAATTAAGCCAGCAAGATAAGTAGAGCATAAAATCTTTGGAAGATTTTTGTGATGATGACTTTAATGCTTAATTTAATATACTTGTCACAATCAATTTTGGATTTAAGAAGTATTAAAATTGCAATTTATAATTCTTGGAGAATTAATTGACTATTCATTGCAAAATCAAAGTTTGCAATTGGGCATGTAGCACGAGGTGCATATTCCTTTCATATTCTAAAAACCCAAGCTTGGCCTAAGGTTCCTAAAATATTGAAAAGGATAATTGACATATCCCAAAGTGACTACCATTTGGATATGGAAGACACGAAGGAATTAAAGAAAGGGCGTGGCTCTAACTTTAAATATATTTGTCTTAGTTATGTTCACAGCTAGTATTGAAATCAGATTTTAAATACTTAGTGTGGTACATAAAATATATGTATTGATATTCAGAATCTGCTTTGAGCAGGATACTGACTTCAAGCTGAGATTCCTCTGTGAATCGGAAACGGGAACGAAGAAAGTCGACTGTTTCGACCGTAGATACCTAAGTTTAGGAACTAACCTGGGGTGTGTACTTAAATTAGGAACTGTTATAATGTAACTAGTTTGACTAGAGACATTATCTCTTATCAGTGTTTAACCCACTGCGGGGTGAACCTTTATATTCTAAAACACTAAAGTGTTTTATTATATAAAGATGATACTGAGATAAATACATTAGATGTAAATAACAGAATTATATTTTGAATATAATAAAATCTCAAACATATAAATGACAAATAAATAGCTCAAATTGATTTGATCAATAGAGACTTATTAATGGCATTGTTGTCTAGGACACAATTAAACGAGACACGTCAGTTAGACGGTGTGTCCGAACCAAAAAAAAAACCGAATTTTGTTGGACATGATAAGGTTTATCACGAGTCGCTCTGAGCTATCATTTCCTTCAAACAGGATATGTATTAACAGTGCAAAACTTATTTAGAATAAGGTTCCATATTAATCTGTTTGACAGATATCATATAGGATGTGAACAGAAAGAAACTGGGTTTCTCATTCCTAACAATTTGGGTATGCTAGGCATAACGTTTGGATGATACCAAACTAAGGACCCAAATTGGATAAGTGCCAATATAGGTTATCCTAAGGGAAACCATAAGTATAGTACTTATAATCTCACATGAGAACAATGTGATTGTTGCTCACCATGCGGTTTTTCCTGAGTGAATACCGATATGCAGTGGTCAGTGGGAGGATATGATACTCGATGAAAATCGGAGTAATACTGTTCTAGGCACAAGGTCCGTAATGGAACACAAATAGTTCATCAATGATGAATCTATACCATTAATCTTCAAATACACAAGAAACCGAGTAGATCAGAGAGAGTCAGAAAAACCTGGGGTATGGGTTTCTGATCCACCTCATAAAGATTTTAATCTTTTAAGGTACACCAACTGATTACGTATGAGGTAGTGATACACGGTATCGACTCCCTATTATGGCAAAGTGCCATGAATCGAAAATGGATTCCATGTTTAACAACTATTTTGGATACTAGTTGTTGTACCACAAGGCATTGTGCCTATGGTACATTAAACGTCTTCAAGGAAGACATACATGGAAGGCAACATACCAACGTACAAAGCTGGGCTTTTGACGGAAAGGTATCGTTATCAACATTGTGTTAATAACGGTTCAACCTTTTACCTGTTGCCATGGTAAATCCATTTTGAAGATGTTTGTTGATAACTGTATATTTCATTTATGAAATATGTCAGTTGCAGATCAAAATCGCTTTCCTGAAAAGGAAACCTTTAGGAGAATGTTTATAACATTCTGACGATTTTGTATAACCGACAACAAGGTTTACCGGTTATTCGATCCATGTTTGGATTGAAGCAAGCATGAGGTTCTTGGAACTGACGTTTTGATATAATCATAATGGTTTATGATTTGACTCAAAACGAAGTAATTCTTGTGTATATAAGGAGGTTAGTGGGAGAGGGCACTGACGATGAATTCCCATAAAACAATCGGTGAAAGCTTGGCTTTCATAAGAAATTCTCCGTAGAATTCTGGGGAGTAACAACCTTTATTCAAGGAATAAAGATCTACTGGGCTAGATTTGGAGTTGGTAACACTCTCTGAGAAATTGTACATTTAAAATGTACTTGTATTGGTGTCTCATACGCTTTGAGCATATGGAGTCACAATCGGGTCAATCCAAGTGATAGTCACTGGATTGAAGATTAAGAACATCTGTTAGTATCTGAGAGAACTAAAGATGTTGTCTTAAACTATGGAGATGGAGAACTTGAAGTGACTGGGATCACTGCTGCAAGTTTCCAAACCGGTAAATACTGCGGTACTATAAAGTTTGAATAACAGGGACAGTGAGCTGGAAATCTTCCTAGCAAGATAACTGTTGTTGCCGAATAAACAACAAATGCGGATTATTGCTGCAGCTGAGGCAGCAATAGAAGCCATTTGGATCGATAATAAATCTAATTAGATTAGATATAGTTATGTTAGCAGCTGAGCTAGGCGTCAGCACAGGCTAAAGAATTAAAGGTCTCATCGACGATCCAGATATATACTTCTATATATCATCTGATTTGTTCGGATCATACATCGTGGCGATGTGATGATCGTGCAAATCGCGTTAGACGATAATTAAGCAAATCCGCTGACGAAAACCTTTCCTCAGCAATTTGAGCGAACCGTACATAGTTCGGGTGTTGGACACTTGAGTGACTGGCTATGTGCCAAGTGGGAGATTGTTGGATAAAATGACCCATAGCGTCACTATTTGCACAGATCATTGTGTTGTTGTAGCAAATTAACTATGTGACAAGGAAATTGCACTCTCATCATTTGTGATTAGATCACCATAGATATATAAATGAAGAGAGGTCCATATGATTAGTTCCTGGATTGAGATGATATGAGACAGTATCAGTCCACTAAGGATTAATCATTAAATATCCCTAGCCGTAGTATTATCGAGACAGGACATCGATAATGCGGAATAGGCTAGTATTGCACTTGTGCGCGTTTGTGAGGGCACAACGGCATAGTTCTCATATATATAAGTATTGGATACTTATGCAAGTGCGATAGGAGGTCGTGTTTCACCGATGGTACGGGAAACAGCTTCGCTCTGGATAGACCCCTCGGAATCCCATTGGTATTATGACTAGGTGTCTATGGGAGGCCGAAATCAAGGTAGGTGTGTATGGTCTTAACCTGAGACTTACATCGCTAATACTTACGATAATCGATAGACTTTGGTCTTGGTGGTAGGGGACTTTAAACGGGTTCTGTGTACACCACTTCTGGGTTTATCAGAGAGTCGTAGAGTATTGGGTGTGATGTCAAGACGGAAGTATCACTTCAGTCATTTGGAGATGATGTCACGCAGGATACGGTACTAGTGCTCTTGAGTGTTGCGCAACCAATCGGGATATTGTGACCAGGTCATGTATATCCGATTATAGAGACTATGTTACCAGACATCCGACATGTGTTTCGGACGGGGCAGACACTTATCCAGCCCCAGCCCTAGCACGTGATTATCCGATACTGGGCCGATATACACAATACTACGGTATACTACTACGCTTGATACAGATCTATATATTCCTGTAAGAATATTTCTGGAGAATTGGGTAGGCATGGCGCTTTGCTAGAAGCCAACCTGTCTTGTAAATCGATATAAACGTAGTACGAGGTACTTACGTGTTCGGACAGTCCGACGATCGTATTTACTGCCAACATATCCGGAGATCTCATGGGTCGCTTCCTGAAGATTCACCGATGACGTATGACTCGCACTTTGATTAATCTGGGATTAATTAGAAGAGAGAGATAGAATTAATCTGGGATTATTCGATGAGAGAGAAATTAATCTGGGATTAATTACGGAGATATTTTATCTGTGATAAAATATTAATTAAAGAGAGAGAACGATTAATTGGAATTAATCGATAAAATAATATATTCGATATATTATTAGAAATTGGATTTCGACGCGGAATTAAATTAGATTTTAATTCGGGCGAACGAATTAATTTAGAATTAATTCGTTAGCGACGTGAATAGTGAATTCGCTAGGCGTAATCATTTAATTACGACGCGACGGAAAATTCGTTAATTTGGAATTAGCGAACCCGAGCCCGAGAGTGATTGCGAGCGCGTTCGCATTTCGAATTCGAACGCGGCACGCAAGTCACATCAAGCGTCAAATCGCTAGTCGCATCGATTGTCAAATCAATTGTCACTTTGAGTGATGTGATATGACATGTTGTCACTTTATTAAAGTGACATGATGTGAATATAGAAAGGTGATTGTTTGAAAGTTGATAGGACTTGTATATATATATTTTATTCATTTACTTGGTAAATGGAATAAAGATATATGTATATAAAAATCATTCTCTCTCTCTTGGACCTATCATTGTTCACGTTTTTGGCTATTCTTGGAACCATTTTCACGTGACTCACTTATTGGTCTTGGTTGTTCACGTTTTTTTGGCCTAATTTTAGACTACATTCACGTGACTCTCTCATTGTTTTTGGACTTCACGGTTTTCACACAAAATGGAGCCAAAACCTTCTATCTTCTCTCTCGGTCTTGGACCGTTTTTTCTCTCCTTCTTGTTCTGTTTTCTGCCGAAAATGGAGCAGCAAGATAATGATTTTTGTGGCAAAAATCAAGTGCTAGCACACCTTGAGCATACTTAGGTGATAGGGAAACGAATTCATGTGCTTGGATTCATTTTGGAGCTTGAAGCTTTGAGCTTCCATGGAGACCACTCATGGCCGAATTTGGAGCATCAAAACAGCCCCCACCGGCAGTCCACTGCAGTTCAAGAAGGCTCAAAACCGAGCTTGATGGAGGCAGCAACATGCAGTGCGTTTTTGGTCTTTGTTTCATTTCATCAAAACCCATCAATGTGAGTATGAATTCCGCCTTACTCCTTGTAGACGCTGGTTTTCACCCGAGGTCCACAATCGAGATTTCGTTGAGATGGGGCACTGGCGATCCTGCAAAACAAAGGTAGAGTGAGCGGGAGTACTGCCCACCGGTGTGGTGGGTGCCGGGGGCACTCCGACGCTCAAGTCAGTAATGTGAACAAGTCGGATGTACGGAGAATAAGGCCTGAAGTTACCTCGGTCACCGTTTATTTGCCGTGAGGGCAGAGTATTACGATTTCCTCTGATGACAGGGAGTCATGCTGTCTGATCTCGGATCCTCCTTTTATGCCATGATTATTCTCTTTTATAGGCCAATCTGACATGGGGTCCACTCAATCTATTCTTCCCGTTGGATGTGTTAATGATGAAGTTTATGACTGTAACTGTCGATTTAATGGAGTTCATTACTGAAGGCGTTATCCCAATTTAATTACTGATGAATCTGTTTGCCTTCCTAAACTGTTAAATCCATGATGATGGGCTATGGGCTGGTCTGGCCTCTCGGCCCAAAGCTGATTTCTCAAACTAGGTCTGATGGTAAGCCTCGGGGCTTAGATTTCGTGGTTGGCCCAAAGGCGAAATGACGATTATGCCCTTGGGCCCAAATTTGGCCCGTACAGTTTGTCCCCTACTCTCTAAGTCAAGGGTCATTGGCTTGGAGAGTACTTGACGCATGTGTTACCTGGGACGAGGCCATATTATGATGTAGCTGTGCGTTGATGCTGCCTACTAATTGAACCAAACGAATGTTAAGTTATCAACTTGAGTCTACAAGAGCCATTAGGGAAGTACCTAATCATTTGGACCTGATGAAGGTCAGTATATCAGTCATACGACATGTGCCCTCCATGTCTACAATTTGACTCGATATGAGTCCATGGGGGATGTCCCCGGTCGACTGGACTTGCTGAGGCCAGGAGGGTATAAGTCATACGACATGTGTATTCCATGTCTACAACTTGACTCGATGTGAGTCCGTGGGGGTTGTCCCCTGGTCGACTGGACTTGATGAGACCAGAAAGTTTATAAGTCATAAGACATGTGTGATCCATGTCTACAACTTTGACTCGACATAAGTCTATGGGGGATGTCCCCGGTCGACTGGACTTGCTGAGGCCAGGAGGGTATAAGTCATACGACATGTGTATTCCATGTCTACAACTTGACTCGATATGAGTCTATGGGGGATGTCCCCGGTCGACTGGACTTGATGAGTCCAGGAAGGTATAAGTCATACGACATGTGTATTCCATGTCTACAACTTGACTCGATATGAGTCTATGGGGGATGTCCCCGGTCGACTGGACTTGATGAGTCCAGGAAGGTATAATTCATACGACATGCGTAATCCATGTCTACAAATTGACTCGACATGAGTCTATGGGGGATGTCCCCGGTCGACTGGACTTGCTGAGGCCAGGAGGGTATAAGTCATACGACATGTGTATTCCATGTCTACAACTTGACTCGATATGAGTCTATGGGGGATGTCCCCGGTCGACTGGACTTGCTGAGGCCAGGAGGGTATAAGTCATACGACATGTGTATTCCATGTCTACAACTTGACTCGATATGAGTCTATGGGGGATGTCCCCGGTCGACTGGACTTGATGAGTCCAGGAAGGTATAAGTCATACGACATGTGTATTCCATGTCTACAACTTGACTCGATATGAGTCTATGGGGGATGTCCCCGGTCGACTGGACTTGCTGAGGCCAGGAGGGTATAAGTCATACGACATGTGTATTCCATGTCTACAACTTGACTCGATATGAGTCTATGGGGGATGTCCCCGGTCGACTGGACTTGATGAGTCCAGGAAGGTATAAGTCATACGACATGTGTATTCCATGTCTACAACTTGACTCGATATGAGTCTATGGGGGATGTCCCCGGTCGACTGGACTTGATGAGTCCAGGAAGGTATAAGTCATACGACATGTGTATTCCATGTCTACAACTTGACTCGATATGAGTCTATGGGGGATGTCCCCGGTCGACTGGACTTGCTGAGGCCAGGAGGTATAAGTCATACGACATGTGTATTCCATGTCTACTACTTGACTCGATATGAGTCTATGGGGGATGTCCCCGGTCGACTGGACTTGATGAATCTTCATATGCTTTCTAAAGTTGATGAAAATCCATCCGTGTGTGGTGTGGAGTAAATGGTTATCTTCATATGTAGTATGTATTGATAAATGTCTATCAAGGTTATTATTTACTATATTAGACCTGAAGAAGGCCCATTACACTACAGACATATAGATCTGAATGAGGTCCAAATGACTATGGTTGAATGAACTTCCATTAAGTCCTTCGACCACTATCCACATGCAAATGGTCAAAAGGCCAGCCAACCTCAAAAGTCGGAATGTCGTGTAAGAAAGACTTACATGAAGGAATAAAGTAGCGAGTTCTACAATGGTTAATGAGGCAGCAATATCCATTGCCAATAACGCAACTACCAAGCTTATAATCTCTTTTAATAACGTTGTGTTGTTACCAAATAAGAGAGTTTTGTTCCAAGTGAGAATTATTAACTTTACAATCTCCCTTGTAACGCCACCTGTTTGTAAAATGCTGCTAACCAGTGTGGTCTTTTGCATTGCGTGGAATTCCATGCGACAGTTTCAGGCTCTAGTAATATGGGCTTTTGTCTTGGGCTCATTTGCTGAAAAAGGCTTTGAATGGTCCATGTAACATGTCCCACTAAACAAGAGAATAAAACAAAAGCTGCCTTGCAGCGAGAAGGCCATGTACAAGCTCACACGACTGCAGATTGGAGGCAACGTCTAGGCGAGGTTGTGGCAGAGGATGTGGACTTGCATAGATCAGTTGCATTCTATTGTTGTTGCGATTTGGCACTTGCAGAGAGTTTTGTCGCAGAAGAGAAACTCGGTTACTCATGTGTTGCTGCCTGACGAAGTTATTTCAGGAAGGTGACACCACATGGAGAAAGATGTCCAAGTGACTATGTAGTATGAAATCTCATGCTGTCAGATTGCCCACCATCCCATGCCTTTGCTCTCAACCAAATTTCATGTTTCCAGTCGACCTGCATGGACTCATGTCGACTATTACCAATTTTCATGTTTCCAGTCGACGTGCATGGACTCAGGCCGACTGTTAATTTACAGTATCTCCATAGTGGTCCTCTCGTAGACTGTAGTTCACTCATGCGACTCTATTATTGGGTGGTAGTATGCCTCTGGCGTGTGAGAAGGGCTGAACGTCGTCTCTTGTCTCTTGGCCTGTAGCTTGATTTGTGGTGTGAGCTCGATGGTTTCATGGTTTTGTTGATGGAGAAGGAAATGATCCCCAGGTATGCGCATGTAGTATGGGTGAGAGAGGTTTCATCGTGAATGAAGCACCAAAAGTGCCGGCACAAATTTTATTCCCTGATATCAGTACTTAACCTTCAAAATCAAATACCAAGATCCCAATTCCAAGACATCCCAATAAGCCATACATACGAAGAATTGGAACTACACTTCTCCTACGCACATTCATCACGTCGACTGGACTAGACTTCAGTGATATTGTTATTTGGTGGGAATTTTATAACAATGGGTATTTTGTCTACTGAAATTGGTGGATTCAGTATAGTCGTGTCGAACTTCATGCAGTCACACGATACTGAGCTCAAATATAGGGCCACGTCCAGCCACATGCACAGAGACTTCTTCATGTCTATACTAAGTCGACAAGCTTCTCCTCCATGTACTCCCAGGGCAAATTATGGAGGTGGATGATCGTTGACAATCTACCGGAACTTCGGCCGACTCGAGCACGACAAAGATGCTAGCAGTCTATGGGGGCGAGGGGGGTTGCATCAGCCACCATTATCAGATGGCTGAGCGAAGTTCGGAGGGCAAAAGTTGGTAGCCATTGTTTAAACAATGCAGTGCTCAGAGCAGCCGTGTTCACTCCATAGCCCTGGCTCTATAGATTCTCATACCTACAAGCACCTCCCATGGTGCCGGAAGCGCCACTGCCGCAGTAAAAGGTAGTGTGGGCGGATTGCCAAGGGCCGCCAGTGTAGATACTGGGGATCTTGGCATTTGCCGTTGCAAATATAGATAGTTGATCTTGAAGGGAAATTTTGAAATCAGCCATTGGTGAAGAAGAGAGAGTGCGTTGAGATGGGGGCTGTGTGTGCCAGGTTGCATGCCTGAAGCACGTGTGGCCACTCGTCATTTGTATTGCACGACGCATGCTTCATGGGGCTCTATTTTATTTTTTATTTTCAGGCTCAATATTACTTACTGCTTCCTTTAGGTGGGCTCGCTTTATGCAATTTACATGAATGGGCTGGATGTGGCTTCGACAATGTGAGCTTGGGCCTTTTGGATTTGGGCTCAAGCTTTGCTTTTGGATTAAATGGCTCGCGTACATAACATGTATTTGCAATAAATCAATTGGGGAATCCCGCGTCGATTGGACCGAAAGAAGGTCACGCGCTCATGTACCTAACTGGTCCCGGGTATAAACTAATTTGAGTCTACAGTAGACCCGATGAAGGTCCAAAAATAGTCTTCGTTCTACTATTCCTGATGAAGGGATCATTCCTATACTACGGGTCAAATGACCACATGATTCAACGGGTCGTTTGGAGATCATCCCATGACAATAGAAAAAGGCTCGTATGATATGACGTTATAAGTGTGAAAATTATTTGGAACAATAGAAATGACCTCACTCGACAGTTAACATGTATGTAATGTCGAATGCGATAAGTGTCTAGTCTCAGACGTGTAGTGTCAATTGTGATCCTTGAAAAGTGCCAGGCCACATATTGTATGTTGATCGAGATATCCTCAACAAGTCTCAATCATACTTATGTCGAGTGAGACATCTCTAACAAGTCTCATCTCATACTAATGTAGTCTGAGAGATTCACAAAAGATGGCAAGTCATACCTGATAGTGTCGGTTGGGACGTCCCCATTAAGTCTTTATCAGAGCATAGTCCATTGGGACGTCCTTCTCATGCCAAGTCATCGCTCCGTCTGCCTTTGGAGGCTCATACTGAAGCTTCACGTGGAGAATTGCCAACTGAGTGGCCAAGTGTACTTGTGTCTGCTCACTGCTTGAAGCTATGATAATGCTTGCAAATTCTCGTAGGCTGACTGAAAGCTTTGTTTTGCTATATATCGCTAGGGCCCCACGGTGGGCGCCAAATTGTAGACGCTGGTTTTCACCCGAGGTCCACAATCGAGATTTCGTTGAGATGGGGCACTGGCGATCCTGCAAAACAAAGGTAGAGTGAGCGGGAGTACTGCCCACCGGTGTGGTGGGTGCCGGGGGCACTCCGACGCTCAAGTCAGTAATGTGAACAAGTCGGATGTACGGAGAATAAGGCCTGAAGTTACCTCGGTCACCGTTATATTTGCCGTGAGGGCAGAGTATTACGATTTCTCTGATGACAGGGAGTCATGCTGTCTGATCTCGGATCCTCCTTTTATGCCATGATTATTCTCTTTTATAGGCCAATCTGACATGGGGTCATCTCAATCTATTCTTCCCGTTGGATGTGTTAATGATGAAGTTTATGACTGTAACTGTCGATTTAATGGAGTTCATTACTGAAGGCGTTATCCCAATTTAATTACTGATGAATCTGTTTGCCTTCCTAAACTGTTAAATCCATGATGATGGGCTATGGGCTGGTCTGGCCTCTCGGCCCAAAGCTGATTTCTCAAACTAGGTCTGATGGTAAGCCTCGGGGCTTAGATTTCGTGGTTGGCCCAAAGGCGAAATGACGATTATGCCCTTGGGCCCAAATTTGGCCCGTACACTCCTTTGAGTATTCAACTCGATTTTTATGCATTGTTTGTGATCTTGTGGACTTGATTAAACTCCAACAGCTTAGTCATTAGTTCCACCATCTTCTCAACCAATCAAATAAGCTTATACCTTTGCTACTGCACTGCCTGTGGCGGCCTATGGCAGTTGCTACTCTGTCACTGCACCGCCAATGGCATTTGGTAGGGCCTATGACCACTGTTAACTGCTACTTTATCTCCTTCATTATTATCCTTCTAGATGCACCCTTCTTTAGGTAGGGCGTACATCATATCACTCCCGAACTAATCGATCATCATCTCATCTTTGTTCCTCAGGTCGAGTAGGAGAGGCAATTTACACCCTTCCGAACTTAGACTTCATAGTCATCGGGTCTAACCCATATGGATGATACTTCATCGGGTCGGCCTTAATAAATCCTCAAAGTATCTCAAAAAAAATCTCCAATGTGTTCAAGTCAAGCACCATCAACACTTGATTTTCCTCATAATCTCCTTTTAGGGAGAACACTTCACCACACATATGGTCTGATCAATCTTTCAACCTTCCTCTTATATCTGGCCCTATGACCTTACTATCCACTTAGTTAGATAGTACCATAATACCCTTCGACCTTCCTTAGGTTACGGTCTCACAAAAAACTACATTCAATATATGTCTTCTAGTTCTCGGTATCAACGAATTTGTGATTTGATGCCGGGAACTTTATACAAGATGGTAGTATAAACAGACAAACATGGTCGAGACGGTCAGACTTCAAATCAACTAAGCATCAAACTTGTCATATTTCGTCGAGAATCCTTCCCCCAATCATGATCATTGGGTAGCAACTTTCTCCCCAATTTTTCACTATATCGGGTGCCACAAAACTTCATCGACTCGGGAAAATCACCTTACTTACAACCAAAGATATCATTTTTCTTGCCTCTCTTTCATCGCTATCCGAAAAGGAGTTCCTAGGGTTCTGAAACATCCCTAGGAACATGTGAAGGTATAATTGTCTTCCTTAAATACGACTGTCACATCCATCAAATCGTTTGTGCTTCCTGTCATAAATATTCCAAATGTCAAGCATTTATGACTTGCCTGCCCAAACTAAGTGACTGAGATTGAACGATCATGTGGCACTCATCTGAACCCTTGATTTGAATTCAATGGTTAAGATCGACATGTGCATGTGACATGCATCCTTGATTCCAGCTTTAAATCAACGGTTGGGATTGACCCAAGAGGCCTATAAAAAGGCCATTCTTCTATATTTATCACTTTTAACAACTGTTTTATGTGCAAAAGCTCTCAAACAACTCGTTCAAGCTTTCTCCTCATCTTCTCCAAGCAAACAACAACTTCAAACTCTCTTCTCCAGTCGCTCATCTCTTCAAAAACTAGTAAGCATACCTCGCCTCTCTCTGTTTTTATTTTAAGCATGCCATATCTCGTAGCAAAAGCATGATAAACGAATGTATAATATGAATATGTATTTGTATAAATCTGGTTTGTATGTGGTTTTCTAGGGACCATTAACTCTGACTAACCTTACGCCTCGGGTCATCCCTTTTAGGAAAATTTCTGAATCATAAGCCTCCTGCCTTCTCTCAATCGAGATCATCCCCACTGTTCTCGTAGACCCAAATGTCAAACCTAGTAATACCGATCTCGACACCACTCGTACCCCTTCTGAAGAAGAAGACCAATCATTCACCAAAAGACAGCTCCGCCCCCACATAATATGTCTTCCCCTAAGCTTTGAAGGCTTAGATATGGACCAACAGTCATAAATTACTCGAGCGAAGTTGGAACGTCTCTGAGAGAGATATATTTTGAGCAACCCAATGACCTCAATCAGGCAAGCTAGCCAATTGACGGTTAGGTGGCAGTCTGTGCAGCCTTATTTGATATGGGCTTAAGTTTACTCATTCAATGATACTTCATTAAGATGCTAACAGCCATGAATCTAGTCTCATGCCAACTAAACTTGAATGGATGGAAAGTGCTAACAAGGCTGTACATTATTTAGAATCGAACTAGTTTGGGTGAGCCAACTGTCTAGAAACTGAAACGACTTTATTGTCTTAATGTCAACCTGAATGAGTACAAGGGTTAATATTACTTATCTACCTATTAAAAGGCAAAAATATGAGCTAGCCACTCTACAGGCCCAAACCGAAGAGCGTATCAAGACGGTATGGATCGAAGCCCTCATTGAAGGTCTGGAAAGTTTGGTGGACTTTATTACCGAGAGATTCCTTGGGCTTGACCTGAGCGAACTTCATCGAATCCTCAGGATATCCAAAGGTGAAGAAGCTTTTGAAAAGGCTATTGAGGAGGAGATTCCCAATGAGGAGGCTCCAATGGCTCTTGACCCAGCTCTTCTCACCACTATGTCTCCTCCTCCGAAAGACATCCCTCTGCAGGCCACGACCAACGACTCTCCTACTCCAGCCTCCACTTCAGCCTCTGCGGATGCTCATATTTCTGCTCTTACTCCTGCTCCAACTCTTGCTCTTACTTCTGCTCCAACTCAAGATATAGTCAAGCATTCCAATCTTATAACTGATACCCCTCTCGGTTGAGAATCCTAAGGGGCGGAAACATTGTAACTGATTTAACAGTTGAATAAATAAAACTTTTATTTTCTACTTACTTGTACTAACTTGCACACCCTGATGCACACACCGAACAAAGGCCCGAACTATGGCAACTATTCTTCAACACTTTTAAATTATTCAAACTTACAATCCAATTTGGTAATAACATTGATCATGATAAAACATCATCTCCATTAATCTAACCCATTAAGGATAGTTCCTTCTTCATCAATGGCACTATAACCTGACCTTATTAACAAGACAATTTGATACCCTTCCACTTATACAGAAATCTAATCCAACCATATTAACATTCTAATCTATAGCTCTAAGGCTTTCTTTCATAGCCAAAAAATCAATAATCCACCTTTACCAAAGGTTATAACTGCCCTTACATAACTAACCGCTTTTAGGTCGATCTGAGTCAGTTTTCACTGGCACTTAACAAAAAATGTGAAAGTGAAGAGAGGCCTCAGTTATTTCCCTTCTAAAGCACCCTGAATATCATGGGTCGAGGGATGACTGTACCCACTATGTCGACCACAAGTCAAAGTCTTAGGGGAAGAACTTTCAACCCTTTGTTATTCATGTTGAGCTTTTAGGGGGAAATACGAGTAAACGCAGCGGAACACGGAAAATCAAAACTTTTCGATTTCAATAATTTTTTTTGGGAAATTAAAATAAACTTATTTATCCTAATTACTTAATACTTAAAAACTGAAATTTTTTACCCAAAAATCATATATTTCAGTAATTACCGAGAGTTTATAATATATAAATTGTCATTGTTACCTAGTTATAATATTTCAAAGTCTTAGGGGATCCACTCTTTATATTTTAAATATAGATAAATCTTACTTCTTATAATATATAAATTGTCATTGTTACCTAGTTAATTTACCACAGGAATTAATTATGCCAAAATATAAAATCAACCATATAAGTGGTGTCAACATCTGTCTATAACAAGTTCAGACAAGTATTCAATTATATCAAATTATATAAAACCATCCATAAAGGCGGTGATACGATTTTATCGATAATTAGTCCAGATTTAAATTACTTTCTCATATAATATGTGGTAAAGTAGTAATTGTGTCAATCAAGATGAGATTGTCTATAGCCAATCAAAACACTCACAAATACAAGAGAAGATTAAATATTAGTTTCAGGTTATAATTTATATAGAATTAAAATAAATAAGATTAATAAATATTCTCATATTAAGAGTTTCACCCTTCATCCCAGCAGAATGCAATTAGCTACTCATGATTTGAATAAAAACATGCATAATTTTATTAATAATAAAAAAAAATTACAACAAATACTGAAAAATAAAACACGCTAAAGCTGAAACTCCACAAATTCTCAGAGAAAACTATGAATGAACTGCCTTTCAAAGGTATTAAGCACCTCTATTTATAATAGAACGCTCAACGCCCTCCATTGCAACATGTAATTTGATATTTGCAAATTGCATGTTTGGTGGGAATTGACAAGGTGGGTTGTCAATTCCCACTTTTGTTTTTTTGTTTATGTTGTTTTTTTTTAATAATTAAAATTTCATGCAGTGCACTTTAGATTTTTTTTTTCAATTTCGACCTGGAAAACCTCCGAACTAGAAAATTTTTAAATATCAAAATTATAGATATTTGAGTCTTCTTTCATCTGAAACTGTAATGGCTTCTTTCCGATATCATAGTAAAAAGTTATGGCCAAAATACGAAATTTGCGTAATTCTACTCTTGAAATGAATGCTGCTGCTACTAGTGATTTTGCAATTACTGACTCTGGCTCTGGCTCTGGCTCTGGCTCTGATGAAGGAAAGGGCAGTGATGATGATGTTGGTGGTACAAGTACTGAGTCTGGTTCATCATCGGCTGATCTTGAACATGATGTTTCTGATGTTGATTATACTGATGAATCTGGCTGATACATGTTCTTTTTGCATAAATTCAACAAATAATCCTGGACCTTGACATGCATACATGGTTCTTAATAATTCTCAGGAGCTCTCTGCTGTTTCTTTTGTCAAGGTTCAATGTCTGTTCCTTTAATTTTCTTGCTTTCATAAATAAGCATCCATTCTTTTGCTTCTTGAATTAAAGTTCACAAAATTGAACTTGAATGGTCTCTCTTGTTATAGTTCAAACTGTACTATATTTCTTGTTTCATTTCCCTTCATGCTAATTCGATTTCTTGTCTCTTTCTTCCCAAGTTAAGTTCCAAAACATGAAAATAATCAAGCAGTGCATTGAGAAACTAAAAATGTGAACAAGCTCGTAAAAAGAAAGCTCACACGCACGAGATCAAGCCTAATTAAAAAAGTTCTTACGTGGCCTCACTCACAGAGTGGTGACCAATCATCTCCGGAAGGGAAAATATATTTCCATTAAGCGAGAAGGTAAAACCTCCTGCTGTCTCAGACTCTTACAAAGAAATGCACCTCCTGAACTCGAACACAATACTTGACAACCAAGTCTTATACCATTTACCACCAAGCCACACCCCTTAGGCTTTCTTGTTCTTGTTATTATGCAATTTCATTTCAAAGCCTTGAGATATTATATTGCATATGCAGCCTTTGTTGAAATTATATAAGCCCTGATGTAATGGGATATGTAGATAGCGAGTAAAAAAAAAAAATATTTTTGTTTGCACCATAAATAATTTCGGCACAATTAGAACTGTACAGGAGCCCATCTTGAAATCAAGCAGGAAATTATTATTTTAAGCAGAAAAATAGTAATTACTGTATGGGCCAAATTTGGGCCAAGGTAAAATTTTCTTTACAGTTAAAAACCCTACAGTAAGTAAGGCCCAAGAGTGTAAAATCAAACCCATAAAACCTAGCATTATTGAATTATAATCACGCCACATGCTTACGGATAACTCATCAACCACTCTTCCCTCATTTTGTCTAGCGTAAAGCATAAATTCACATGCTATGATTCTTCATTATCGAAAGATAGTATTGAACATGTTGTGGGTCCTATCATCAGAGACTTCAGCACATTGTAGATCCCACCATCACGTGTACAACTTATATTCCAACTGTAAAGTGACTTCCTTCAATCTATAAAAGGGAAGAGATTCTCAACTCTCTGGAAGGCTCTCTTACTAGCTTACGCTCTCTGACACAAGCTCTCTCAGAGCTCTCCATCCCCCTGATACACTTACCACCGCCCTCACGGCCACCCAGAGAGGTCAAGGTAACATCAAACCTTGCTTTTCACATTTACATATTTACTGCTCATTTCATACTACTGACTTGAGCGTCGGAGTGCCCCCGGCACCCACCACACCGGTGGGTAGTCTGCTCTCGCTCACTCTACCTTTGTTTTGCAGGATCGCTAATGCCCCCAACCTAAAAATTCTGATTGTGGACCTCGGCCGAATTCCAGCGTCCACAATTTGGCGCCCACCGTGGGGCCTTAGCGATTCATAGCAAATAAAGACCTCTCAGTCTACAATCCTTACAAAACATAACTATCCATGACTTTAAGCAACAAACAGACACAAGACCCGGTGGTGGCACAATTAGCCACTCTACAATTCAGTTACGATCAATGGAAGATGAAAATTGAGCCATGTAAAACTCCAATACTAATATCTCCAATAGTATCTGGAACAATATTATTTCTTCAACCAGGCGCGAGACTACTAGTCATTTCAACTATCTTATCAAACCCAATCTCTTATGAGCATTCAAGAATATGTCTACATGCAAGCATCTTCACGTCATCCATGAAGTGCTTTGGCTTGGATTTTTTAAGTCTACATGCAAGCATATTCACGTGATCCATTGGGTGCTTTGGCTTGGCTCATTTGACTCTACATTCAAGCATCTTCACGTGTACCATGTAATGACTGTATGCTCGGTAGCTGCCACATGCTACACTATTCTTCATGCTCCATGAAAGAATGGCTTGAAGGAGATTATAGAAGAAAGAAATACACATTCCATAACCAATTTGCTTCACTAATTGGGGGCCCGCAGGCTGCAGCTATACTTGCAAAATGTTGTCACTTGGAAATTCTCTCTTGATTGGAGACTCGAGCTTCTTTTCTTGGTGTATGAGAAAGGTTCATTTTTGACACGACACAATTACATGTAGCTTTAGGAAGAGAAGAAATGGCAGACTTCAACGAAAGTCAAAACAATAATATGTTTTCTTGGTGTATGTTGAGCATGAGCACAAAGCTATGTAACGAAATTATTCTCCATATGACAAAGTGGGTGGCTATCAACTTCAGGCTACATGGAAAATTCCCAACACTCCTAGGCTACTCGGAATGATTATCAACTCTTCCAGACTAAGTCAAAGGTTAGTCATTATCTCCATGCTACATTGATTTAATATTGCCAACTCCATACTACATAGGGAATATATTATCATGCCTGGTAGAATGAAGAATTCTCTTGGATCTCCTTTAGGTTCAATCGACCAACCTCTTTCAGGTTAGGTAGTATGAAAAGTCTATTTGACTTCCATCAAAGTTTATTCCATTGTAGTATCAATAACCTTATTTAGGTCTTGTATAATTAGTAATGACCTTGATAGGCATCCATCTCTTCCATACTACATATGAACATAATCATCTCCACTCTACGTATGGAGATTATCATCCACTCTAGACTACATGTAAGGATTTCCATAAACTCTAAGAAGCAATGGAAGAGCCCCGTGAACCTTCATCAGGTTTATTCGACCGTAGTCTCCTGACCTTCATCAGGTCAGGTAGAATAAAGATTCGTATGAACCTTCACCTGGTTCATTCGACCATAGCTTCATGAACCTTCATCGGGTTCATTCGACCGTAGTCTCCTGACCTTCATCAGGTCAGGTAGAATAAAGATTCACATGGACCTTCAACAGGTTCATTCGACCATATCTTCATTAACCTTCATCAGGTTCATTCGACCGTAGTCTCCTGACCTTCATCAGGTCAGGTAGAATAAGGATTCACATAGACCTTCATCAGGTTCATTCGACAATGACCTTCTTTTGGACCTTCATCAAATCCATTAGACACGTCCATTCGACAGTAGTCTCGTAGAAGAATGAGTAGGGATGACTTTCATCAAGTTCATTCCATTGTAGCATCATAGACCTTCTTCAGGTCTATTATAGTTAGTGATGACTTCTTTGGATTTTCATCAAGTCCATTTGACAAACTCCATTCGACAGTAGTATCGTAGAGGTGAGAAGAGTGATGACCTTGACAGATATTCTTCAGGTTCGTCCTACAGTAGTCTCATGACCTTCATCAGGTCATGTAATATGAAGATTCTCATATATATTTATTAGGTTCATTCGACTGTACCTTGATAGATATTCATCAAGTCCATGCGACATGTCCATTCGACAGTAGTCTCGTGTTCTTCATCAGGTCTTGTAGTATGACGATTCACATAGATATTCATTAGGTTCATTCGACTGTGCCTTATGGACTTTCTCAGGTCCATTTGATAGTTCATTCGACAGTAGTATCATGGACCTCCATCAGAACTAGTAGTATGAGAAGGAAAGACTCTCATAGACCTTCTTCAGGTCTAGTAGAGTAAAGATCCTCATTGACTCATATTAGATCATGTAGAATGAAGAATGAAGACCCATGTGGATCTTCATCATATACGGAATCTGTAGACTCCCATGTACCTTCATTAGGTATAGTGGAGTGTGTAGACTTTCTTGGACCTTCATCGGGTAATGTAAACTCTGATGTACTTTTTCAAGTGTTGTAGAATGAAATCTTCTCAGACTTTCATCAGATCTAGTATTTGTAGACTCCCTTGTACCTTTATCAATATGTATGGTCGTCTTGATACATAAGACAATGGAACATCCTCCATATGGAACAATGCCAATTTGACTCAGGAATAGTCAAATAGAAGACTTGGCCTTCATCTGGTCATAATATATTGTAAATTCCCCTGGTCCTTTGACCCGTAGTATGGGGATTATCCTGACCTTCATCTGGTTCAGTCGACCGGGGACATCCCCCATTGGCTCATGTAGAGTCAAGTTGAAGACCTGACCTTCATCTGGTCAGACGATATTGTAAATTCCCCTGGTCATTTGACCCGTAGTATGGGGATTATCCTGACCTTCATCTGGTTTAGTCGACCGGGGACATCCCCCATTGGCTCATGTAGAGTAAAGTTGAAGACCTGACCTTCATCTGGTCAGACGATATTGTAAATTCCCCTGGTCCTTTGACCAGTAGTATGGGGATTATCCTGACCATCATCTGGTTCAGTCGACCGGGGACATCCCCCATTGGCTCATGTAGAGTCAAGTTGAAGACCTGACCTTCATCTGGTCAGACGATATTGTAAATTCCCCTGGTCCTTTGACCCGTAGTATGGGGATTATCCTGACCTTCATCTGGTTCAGTCGACCGGGGACATCCCCCATGGCTCATAAAGAGTCAATTGTTTATCCTGATCTTCATCTGGATCAGTCGACTGGGGACATCCCCCATGGCTCATAAAGAGTCAATTGATTATCCTGACCTTCATCTGGATCAGTCGACTGGGGACATCCCCCATGGCTCATAAAGAGTCAATTGTTTATCCTGATCTTCATCTGGATCAGTCGACTGGGGACATCCCTCATGGCTCATAAAGAGTCAATTGTTTATCCTGATCTTCATCTGGATCAGTCGACTGGGGACATCCCCCATGGCTCATAAAGAGTCAATTGATTATCCTGACCTTCATCTGGATCAGTCGACTGGGGACATCCCCCATGGCTCATAAAGAGTCAATTGTTTATCCTGATCTTCATCTGGATCAATCGACTGGGGACATCCCCCATGGCTCATAAAGAGTCAATTGTTTATCCTGATCTTCATCTGGATCAGTCGACTGGGGACATCCCCCATGGC
>SKCR01015909.1:0-20835 GCA_019454045.1 Zanthoxylum bungeanum
GCCCGTGCAGCGCTTCAATTCCTTCATGGCTGCCTTGCCCACGGCAATCACGCTTATGTGTCCCCGTTTGCCACAATTTAGGCAGACATCTTGGGATATGTCCTTTATCTTCCCAGAAGATTATAATGAATTTGGCCTTTGCCCCTTTTCACACCCAGAAGCCTTTGGCCAAGCCTTGGCCTTCCGGAATGTCGAAGTAAGATGCGCCTTGCGCTTCTTGCCATGTTGCAAACTCTAGCTTTGACTCCTTGAGTATAGCCATTAACTCTCCCAGAGTTTACTATTGCAATTTAGTACTTCAAAGATCTAAAAATAGATCTATGAAGATCCTTCAATTTCATTATCATACTTTAAGGATCTAATCCTTAGTTCTGATTAAGAAATTAAGGAGTCTCTTTGGCAAGCATAATGGATTAAGCACTAAAGTAATCATCACATAAATCTTCCAAAGATTATGTTATACTATTTGCTTAACTCCGGGCTTAGGCCTAATATGTTATTTTATCAAATAAAGTAACTTATTAGTTTTCAGGACCTTCCTGAAGTCTTATTCCCAATTTGAAAATTAAAGTCGTTTAAATACATTTTCACCCAGGATTATGTTTTAAACATTAATATTTCAATTTATCTTGATTCTAATAGTCCAACTATTAAATCAACGATTTAGGTACTATTTATTATAATGATTACTATAGTCCAACTATATAATCAACTATAATTTAATTGATTAAATTCAATTATATTGATTTCTATAATCCAATTATAAAATCAACTATAAATGAAAAAATCAAATATATTGATTACTATAATCCAATTATATAATCAACTATAAATGAAATAGTTTGAATATAGTCCAACTGTTTTATTTAAAACAACAACTAAATATTAGTCCAACTAATGAATAATTTTTTTGACGAATGATTTGTAATGAGCGCGTATGGCAAGTAACTAAATGAATATTGCAAATTTAATACTTGCCTCCCACTATTTTTCGGCGAGCCTCTAACCCTCTGTAGAGTACTCGGGAAACCTTGTTTCCTAGTGGGCTAGGATTCCGTTAAATAACACACAAACTTGACTTTGGCCAACAAATTGTATGATAATTAACTAGGTAGATCTCTAATCAATTGATCCCATCCAATTCCTAGATCCAGAAGGTGGACATCGAAGTCCGAAACATATATCCTATATAATGCCAATATACCCAATATATTGCCTAACTTTTTCCTCTGAATCAACTAAGCCTTGGCTTTGGCACAACAAACTTAGTGATCCCAGTTAAGCGTGACCCATTGACCTTGGAAAGCTTCGTAATCAATGTCGATGGACAAGAAGTGATCTTGACTTTGGCCAACAAATCAAAACTTGGACAAGACACCGATATGGAAAAAAGCCTTCATGATTCAAACACATCCTCGACGGACAAAGGCCTTGACTTTGGCCAACAAACCAATGCCAGTCTTGGATCTTGAGTATGAATCACTCAATGGAAGGAAAAACGCTTAATACGATGTTGAGGGTTTTTCGCGTGCAAATTGGCAACCAATTTATTATCTTTGTTAAGGTCTCATCATCATACACCTTAAACATGCATTCTAAACACATAATAAGGCGCAGATAAATAAAATAATAATGATATGCGGATGGATACTTAACACATTGTTCCTAGAACAATTCTCTCCATTTCTTCTCTCCCGCTAGCACAAGTATTACTTCTACCCGTTACATAACACTTCTAAAGAAACCTCATTTACATTGAGGGGAATAGGTGAGAAGATAAATACAAAGAGTAAGGAGGTAATAGGCTGGACACGCATGTCCAATTGATAAATTCTAAATTTATTACAATAATTTTCAAAATTGCCCACCCATCTAATATCCATCCGATATACATTATTCATGCATCGTAACCATGTATTCACACAAGCATGTTATCAATCAATCTAATCCAATTAATTAATCTGATAATTAATGACCATCCAATGTTCAAACAACGATTGATTTTGTGCGAGTCAAACTCGTTTTGCGAATAATACTCAAAGTATGAATTCTTGAATTAAATTAAACTACAACATTAAATCCAATTTAATATGTATTTAATACTAATCCATTTATTTAATTCCAAATTAAATATTACACTTTATTAACAAACCTTTACGACTTAGATTCTAAATCTAATCGCTACGGGTCTCAAAGCCCGATTAACATCCAATGTTTATTTAATTAAACTCCAATGGGCTTTTAATTAATTTCTTAAGGCATGGACTTTTTGTCAACTTGGGTCAAACCCAATAACCAAAGCCCAATCAAGGAATAACCCCATAAGCCTAGAAATCAATTTAGGCCCATTAGGCCCAATTAAAATTTTAAAAGGTCCATTTGTCATAATTGGACTTTATGGAAATGGTTTTTGGCCCAATTGGATCCAACCAATTTTCCTAAACCAATCTTGGTACAACCAAGCCCATTAAACCCCAATAACAACTTTACAAGCCCAAATCCAATTTAAGCCTAATTAAATAAATCAAAAAAATTCCCATTTCACAATTTAATTAACCAAAGTGTATTACATAATTAATTACCCAAATCAATAATTCAAAAACACCAATTAGCCTAATTAATCATGCTCATTAACAACAATTAGTGTCCAACACAAATTTTTAAAAATCAAACCCATTTTCCATGCTTCATGTCTCGGCAATTAAGGGGTTTTAATGTCCAATTCGAATTCAGTCCAATTAAATCCAATTCAACATTAAATCAACATTACCCAATTGTTTTCCAACTCATCCAATGATCAAAAACACAAAATACCAAGACATTAGGGTTCCATGAAGATTCGGCCAAGCCAATCCAAAAGGGGAAAAATTGATCCAATCCATTTATCATGAAATTGATCCAATCCAACTTCACTTAAACATCATTTAAGCATACTCAATCAAGCAATTTAACCAAATCATGCTCAAAATCAATTTACTCAATTTTAACCCTAAATTCAAGTTTCATGCTTTTACTCGCTCTGATACCATTGTTGGGAAATCTCTAAGTCCCGAGGATCGATTATCAAGCAAGAAACATAAGTACTAATACATCGAGGAAGTTGCGGAATACTTACATCGATCGGATTTTGTGACGTGAGGGACAACAAAACTTTTCTGCCTCCTCCAAGATGCTCGGCAGTAGGCTGTTTATGGCCTCCTTGAATTCAGTCATCAACTCCTTTGGTACTCCAAGCTCCAAGCTTTAGCAAATGGTGATTCCAAGCTCACAAGTGGGTTTCCCTATCACCTTTGTATGTCTCCAAATGTGTGCTAGCACTAATGATTTTTGCCACAAAAATCATTAATTGCTTCTCCTTCAAATTCGGTGAAACCATAAATTTTAGGAAGAAGAAGGCCCTAGGCCGAGAGAGAAGAAGAATGTGAGAGAGAGAGAGTTGTGTTAGGTTGTTGCAAAATTGTATTAGTTATATGTTTTCAAAAAACAAATAAACATATACCATACTTACTTTTCCAAAAAGTCAAGCCATTAAAGCTTTGCCAACCACTACCACTATTCACATCACTCAATCAAACAAGTGACAAGTTGTCACATCACTCAAAGTGACTAATGATTTGACGCTTGATGTGACTAATGATTTGAGGCTTTATGTGACTTGCAGGCCGCACTTGAATTCGAAATGCGAGTGCGCTCACAAACACTTGTGGGCTCGGGTTCGCTAATTCCAAATTAACGAATTTTCCGTTGCGACGTAATTAAATAATTATGCCTAGCAAAATCATTATTCACATCGCTGACGAATTAATTCTAAATTAACTCGTTCGCCCGAATTAAAATCCAATTTCAATTTCGCGTCGTAATCAAATTTCGTATAATATATCGAATATATTATTTTATAGATTAATTCCAAATTAATCGTTCTCTCTCTTTAATTAATATTTTATCCCAGATAAAATATCTCTGTAATTAATCCCAGATTAATTTTCTCTCTCTTCTAATTAATCCCAAATTAACTAAGTGCGAGTCATACGTCATCGGTGAATCTTCGGGAAGCGACCCATGAGATCCCCGGATATGTTGGTAGTAAATCCGGTCGTCGGACTATACGAACACGTAAGTACCAAGTACTACGTTTTTATCGATTCACAAGACAAGGTTGGCTTCTAGCAAATCGCCATGCCCACCCAATTCTCCAGAAATATCGTTACAGGAATATGTGATCTATATCAGGCGTAGTATACATAGTATTGCGTATTTCGATCCAGTATCGGATGTCACGTGCAAGGCCTGGGGCTGAAATTGTGTCTGCCCCGTACGAAGAACATATTGGATCTCTGGTAACTAGTCTTTATAATCGGATAAACATGACCTAGTCATTTTATCCCGATGACTGCTGTACATAAGAGAACCAATTCTGTATCCTACGTGACCATCATCTCCACTATGACTGGAGTGATACTTCTGTCTTGACATCACACCCAATACACTACGATTCTCAATATACCCAGCAGAGGCGTACTCAGAAGCCCTGGATGACCTAAAACCAAAGTATATTGATTGTCGCAAGTATTAGCGGTGCAAGTCTCAGGTTAAGACCAAATACACCTACCCTGATTCGGACTTCCATAGACTCATAGTCATACTACCAATGGAATTCCAAGGGGTCTATCCAGAGCAAATCTATTTCCCGTACCATCGGTAAAACACAATCTCCTACTACACTTACATGAGTACCATATACCCAAATATATGAGAACTATGCCGTTATGCCCTCACAACGCGCACAAGTGTAATACTAGTCTTTAGCGCATTATCGATGTCCAATCTCGAGAATACTCTGACTAGGGATATTTAATGATTAAACCTTCGTGGATTGACACTGTCTCATATCATCTCAATCCAGGTACTAATCATAAGGACCTCTTATCATTTATACATCTTGGTGATCTAATCACAATTGATAAGAGAATAATTTCCTTTGTCACATAGTTAATTTGTACGACAACACCATGATCTGTACATATAGTGACGCTATGGGTCACAACTGTCCAATATATGTGTCTATGGAAGTCTGAATCAGGGTAGGTGTATTTGGTCTTAACCTGAGACTTGCACCGCTAATACTTACGACAATCAATATACTTTGGTTTGGGTCGTCCATGGCTTTAACAGGTTCTGTGTACGCCTCTTCTGGGTATATTGAGAATCGTAGTGTATTGGGTGTGATGTCGAGATGGAAGTATCACTCTAGTCATATTGGAGATGATGATCACGTAGGATACGGAACTGGTGCTCTTTTATGATGTAGCTATCGGGATAATATGACTAGGTCATGATTATCCAATTATAGAGACTAGATGCCAGAGATCCGATATGTGCTTCATACGGGGCAGTCACAATTCCAGCCTCAGGCCTAGCACGTGACATCGGATACTGGATCGTAATACGCAGTACTACGTATACTACGCCTAATATAGATCACTTATTTCTTTAAGAATATTTTTGGAGAATTGGGTAGGCACGGTGCTTTGCTAGAAGCCAACCATGTCTTGTAAGTCGGTAAAAACATAGTACTAGGTACGTACGTGTTCGGATAGTCCGACGACCGGATTTACTGCCAACATATCCGGGGATCTCATGGGTCGCTTCCCGAAGATTAACTGATGATGTATGACTCACACTTTATTAATCTGGGATTAATTAATAAGAGAGAGAAAATTAATCTGGGATTAATTACGGAGATATTTTATCTGGGATAAAATATTAATTAAAGAGAGAGAACCATTAATTTGGAATTAATCGATAAAATAATATATTCGATATATTATACGAAATTGGATTTCGACGCGGAATTAAAATTAGATTTTAATTTGGGCGAACGAGTTAATTTAGAATTAATTCGTAAGCGACGTGAATAGTAATTTTGCTAGGCATAATTATCTAATTGAATTTGATTTATTTACGTCGCAACGAAAAATTCGTTAATTCGGAATTAGCGAACCTGAGCCCGAGAGTGTTTGCGGGCCCACTCGTATTTCGAATTCAATTGCGTCCCACAAGTCACATCACACATCATATCGCACATCATTCAAGTGTTGGATGTCTTGTCACTTTGAGTGATTGACAACCAGTCATTATTCATGAGTGATGTGAGTTGTTGGATTGCATTTATTGCAATTTTGCCTCCAAAATTGTCTAAGCTTTTTGGAAAAGCTTTGACTAATTTTTGGTATATGTTTATTAGGTTTTTGGAAACCAAATATACAATACAACCACTTCTTTCTTCTCCCTCATCCTCTCGGCCTAGGGCCAATTCTTTCTCCCTTTTGGCTTGCCAAAACCGTGAGCAAGAACAAGAACAAGAAATTTTTGTGGCAAACTTTTCTTATGCTAGCACATGAAAAGTCATCCAAGGTGATAGGGAAACAAACTCATGAGAATGGAATCACAACACAAAGCTTGGAGCTTGGAGATTCATCCATGGAGTTGACCGAAAATGGATGAGCACAAAGGAGCACCATTGCCGAGAGCTTCAAAGTTTTTTATTGTTCCTCACATCGCAAAACCGATCCTTGTAAGTATGATTCCGCCATGCTTATTTTTTGTATTCACACATGATTTCATTGCTTGAATGATCCTTGGGACTAATCTAGAAACCCAACAATGGTATCTTGAGCCATTTTGAGCATGAAATTGAAATTAGGGTAAAATTGGTTTGAGCATGTTTGAGTGAAATTGATTGTTTGAGTATGCTTAAATTATGATAACATAGTGTTATGCATGATCAATTTGATGAAAAATTGATTGGATCAAATTTTCCCCAAAATCTAGGCTTGGCCGAATGTATGCTTGCCCTAAATGTCATGGTGATTTTGTGTTTTTGATCATTGGATGATTTGAAATCACTAGGGTAATGTTGATTTAGGATTTAATTGGATTGAAACCGAATCGGACAAAGAAATCCCCAAATTATCGTGACCACTATGCATGGAAAATGATTGATTTTTTATTCAAATCTGTTCGACATGTTTTGATGATAATAAGCATAATTAATTGTGTAAATTGATGTTTTGGAAATATTAATTTGGTTAATTAATTATAGCATACACTTTAGGTTAATTAAATTATGAAATTTGGAATTTTGGTAATTTAATTAATTGGACCAAATTTGGAATTGGGCTTGTATAGTTGTAATTGGGCTTAATGGGCTTGGTTGGGCAAAGTTTGGTTTAGGCTAATTGGTTGGATCCAATTGGGCCCAAAACCATATCCACAAAGTCCAAATATAACAAATGGACCTTTAATTTTAATTGGGCCTAAATTGGTTTCTTGTCAAATAAGGGTGATTCCTTAAATGGGCTTTGGTATTTGGGTTTGACCCATATTGACCAAAATTCCATGCCTTAAGAAATTAATTGAAAGCCCATTGGACTTTAATTAAAATTGACATTGGATGTTAATTGGGCTTTGAGACCCGTAACGATTAGATTTGGAATCTAAGTCGTAAAGGTACATTAAAAAGTGTAAATATTTAATTTGGAATTAAATATAGAATTAGTATTGAATACAAATTAAATTGGAATAATGTTGTAGTTTAATATAATTCGAGAATTCGTACTTTGAGTACTTCGAGAATTCGCAAAACGAGTCGGACTCGCGCAAAATCAAATCGTTGTTTGAACATTGGATGGTCATTAATTTCAGATTAATTAATTGGATTAGATTGATTGATAATATGTTTTGTGTGAATACATGGATGCGATGTATGAATAATATATATCGGATGGATATTAGATGGGTGAGGGAAATTTTGAAAATTGTTGTAATAAATTTAGAATTTATTAATTGGACCTGCGTGTCCAGCCTATTACCTCTTGACTCTTTGTATTTCTCTTCTCACCTATTCCCCTCAATGTCAATGAGGTTTCTTTAGAAGTGTTACGTAATCGGGTAGAAGTAATACTTGTGCTAGCGGGAGAGAGGAAATGGAGAGATTTGTTCTAGGAACAATGTGTTAAGTATCCATCCGCATATCATTATTATATTTACTTACGCGCCTTATTATGTGTTTAGAATGCATGTTTAAGGGTGTATGATGATGAGACCTTAACAAAGATAATAAATTGGTTGCCAATTACGTGAAAAACCCTTAACACATATTAAGCATTTTTTCCTTCCATTGAGTGATTCTTACTCAAGATCCAAGACTGGCACTGGTTTATGGGTCAAAGTCAAGACCTTTGTCCGTCGCGGATGTGTTTGAATCATGAAAGCTTTGTTCCATATCGGTGTCTTGTCTAAGTTGTGATTTGTTGGCCAAAGTCAAGATCACTTCTTGTCCATCGACATCGATTATGAAGCTTTCCATAGTCAATGGGTCAGGCTTAACTAGGATCATTAAGTTTGTTGTGCCAAAGCCAAGGCTTAATGGATTCAGAGGAAAAAGGTTAGGAATATATTGGATATATTGGCATATATAAGATATATGTTTCGGACTTGGACGTCCACCTACTGGATCTAGGAATTGGATGGGATCCAATTGATCTTAGAGATCTACCTAGTTAATTATCATACAATTTGTTGGCCAAAGTCAAGATTGTGTGTTATTTAATGGGATCCTAGCCCACTAGGAAACAAGGTTTCCCGAGTACTCCACAGAGGGTTAGAGGCTCGCCGAAAAATAGTGGGAGGCAAGTATTAAATTTGCAATATTCGTTTAGTTACTTGCCAATACGCGCTCATTTCATTTTTCGTCATCAAATTAATATATTATTTGGACTAATATTTAATCGTTGTTTAATTAAAACAGTTGGACTGTATTCAAACTACTTCAATTATAGTTGATTATATAATTGGATTATAGTAATCAATATATTTGAATTTAACCAATTAAATTATAGTTGATTATATAGTTAGACTATAGTAATCATTATAATCAATAGTACCTAAAATCGTTGATTGGATAGTTGGACTATAGCAATCAAGATAACTGAAAGATTAGCGTTTAAAATATAAACCTGGGTGAAAATATTTTAAGGGCTTTAATTTTCAGATTGAGAATAGAATCTCAGAATAGTCCTGGGTAACCGAGAAGTTACTTTATTTGACATAGTAACATCTCGAGCCTAAGCCCGGAGTTGAGCAAATAGTAGAACATGATATTTGGAATATTCATGTGATGATAACTTTAGTGCTTAATCTGTCATGCTTGCCGCAAAGACTCCTTAATTTCTTATTCAGAACTAAGGATTAGATCCTTATAGTATGATAATGAAATTGAAGGATCTTCATAGATCTATCCTTAGATCATAGAAGAACAAATTGCAATAGAAAACTCTTGGAGAGTTAATGGCTATACTCAAGGAGACAAAACCAGAGTTTGTAATAAGGTAAGTAGCGTAAGGCGCATCTTACTTCGACATCCCAGAAGGCCAAGGCTTGACCAAAGGCTTCTAGGGTGTGGAAAAGGGGCAAAGACAGAGTCATTATAATCTTCTGGGAAGACAAAGGACATATCCCACTATGTATGCCTAAACTGTGGCAAACGGGGTCACTGGAAGCGTGACTGCCGTATGGACACGGCATACATGAAGGAACTGAAGAGGTGCAAGGCTCCGACTTCAAATATGTTTGTCATAAACATGTTTACTACTAGTATTAAAATTGGATTTTAGATACTAAGTGTGGTACATAAATATGTACTGTTGTACAGAATCTGCTGATAAGCAGGATACTGACTTCAGTTGAGATTGATCTGCGAATTGAAAATGGGACGAGAGTCACTGTTTTAACCATAGAAACCTAAGTTTAGGTACTACTGTTGGACAAAATGACCCATAGCGTCACTATTTGCACAGATCATTGTGTTGTTGTAGCAAATTAACTATGTGACAAAGAAATTGTACTCTCATCATTTGTGATTAGATCACCATAGATATATAAATGAAAGAGGTCCCTATGATTAATTCCTGGATTGAGAATGATATGAGACAGTATCAATCCCCGAAGGTTTAATCATTAAATATCCCTAGCCGAAGTATTATCGAGACTGGACATCGATAATGCGGAATAGGCTAGTATTGCACTTGTGTACGTTATGAGGGCACAACGGCATAGTTCTCATATATATAAGTATCGGATACTTATGCAAGTTCGATAGGAGGTCGTGTTTCACCGATGGTACGGGAAACAGCTTCGCTCTGGATAGACCCCTCGGAATCCCATTGGTATTATGACTATGTGTCTATGGGAGGCCGAATTCAAGGTAGGTGTGTATAGTCTTAACCTGAGACTTACATCGCTAATACTTATGATAATCGATAGACTTTGGTCTTGGTGGGACAGGGGCTTTAACCGGTTCTGCGTACACCACTTTTGGGTTTATCAGAGAGTCGTAGTGTATTGGGTGTGATGTCGAGACGGAAGTATCACTTCAGTTATAGTGGAGATGATGTCACGCAGGATACGTGTACTAGTTCTCTTGAGTGATGCGCATCCAATCGGGATATTGTGACCAGGTCATAATATCCGATTATAGAGACTATGTTACCAGACATCCGATATGTGTTTCGGACGGGGCAGACACTTATCCAGCCCCAGCCCTAGCACGTGACTATCCGATACTGGGCCGATATGCACGATACAATGGTTACTACGCTTGATACAGATCTTAATATTCTTAAATGGATATGTCCGGAGAATTGGGTAGACTTGGTACTTTGCTAGGAGTCGACCTTGTCTCGTAAATCAGTAGAACGTAGTACTTGGTACGTACGTGATTCGGATACACCAACGACCGTATTTACTGCCAACTTATCCGGGGATCTCATGGGTCGCTTCCCGATAATCCACCGATGATGCATAACTCGCACTCTTAAATAATCTGGGATTATATAGAAGAAAGAGAAAATTAATCTAGGATTAATTACGGAGATATTTTATCTAGGATAAAATATCGTCTAGAGAGAGATAAAGATTGATTTGGAATTAATCGGTAAATTAATATATTCGATATATTAAATTAAAATTAGATTTTAATTCGGGCGAACGAATTAATTTAGAATTAATTCGTTAGCGACGTGAATAGCGAATTCGCTAGGCGTAATCATTTAATTACGACGCAACGGAAAGTTCGTTAATTTGGAATTAGCGAACCCGAGCCCGAGTGTGATTGCGAGCGCATTCGTATTTCGAATTTGAGTACGGCGTCGCAAGTCGCATCCAGCGTCAAATAATTAGTCGCATCAAGCGTCAAATCACTTGTCACTTTGAGTGATGTGACTTGACAACATGTCCTTTAATAAAGTTGATGTGAATAGTGATGGACATGATGTGCATAGTGTTTGCCTTTATTGTTTGACCTTTTAAATGCAAATTCAAGTGAAATTCATTTGAAATTCACTAAAGTGTATAAGATATACTTGAAATGCAAATGCAAAAAATATATACACTTTTTATTTCTCATTTCTTTCTCTCATGGTTCACGCCCAAAGCATGAAAATGCTCACTGGTTTTTGAAGCCAAAATGGCGTGAATAAGGGAAGCAAGAGTTGGGTTTTTGTGGCAAAAACCGCAAGTGCTAGAACACTACGAGACTTGCGAAGGTGGTAGGGAGGTTCACCCATGAGCCGGGATCCGTCGGACGAGGCTTGGAGCTCCGTTTCTCAGCTCAAAATCTGATTTGTGAGAGCAGTGGACTGCTGCAGTGGCGCCACCAAAACAGTGAGCAAAGTGGCTTCATTCGTCTCCAAATCGACTCAACCGATCGATGTGAGTATTCCGCTATCTCCGTTGGTGTGTTCACACATTCTTTTCATGTCTTGTTTGATCTCGGGACCTAGATAATAACCAACAATGGCATCAGAGCTATAGGTTCAAGCATGAAATTGTAGGGCTTAAGTAAATGTTTGTTGAGCATGATTTGAATAAATTGATTGTTTGAGTGTGCTTATAACATGTTAATTTCATTTTGGTTGGACCAATTTGTTGAAAAATGATTTGGAATATTTTCCCAAATATTTGACCTTGGCCGAATGTGAATGTGATTTTGGGTTCTTGGAAATTTTTGATTTTTAATTCATTTGATGAGTTAGAATCATTTAGGTTGATGTTATTTTGAATCGAATTGGATTGGATTTCGAATTGGACAAAAACCCTAAAAATTCTATGTTGGCCGAATGGTTTGATTGCCCTAATATCTTGGTAATTTTGATTTTATGACATTGGATGTGTATGAAATCAAATTGGATGGTGATTTGATGTCGATTGTGGGTTCGATTGGATTGAAACCAAATCGGACACAAAATCCATACTTTGGCCGAGAGCATTAAAGCATGTAATGGGTTTGATTTTTCAATTTGTGTGTTGGACATATAATAATGAATTGAGTATGATTAATTGGACTAATTTAGTGTTTTGGAAATGTTGATTTAGTTGATTAATCATGTAATGCACTTTAGGTAATTAAATTGCGGAATTGGATTCATGAAATTTAATTAATTGGGCCTAATTTTTGGAAATTGGACTTTAATGTTGTAATTGGGCTTATTGGGCTTGATTTTATCAAGTTGGTTTAGGCCAAATGGATTGGATCCAATTGGGCCCAAAAACCAAAACCATTATTGGGCCTAATGGGCCAAGATTGATTTATGGGCTTATGGGTAAATCCCAGATTGGACTTTGGTTATCGGTTTGACCCGAGTTGACCAAAAGTCCACGCCTTAAGAAATCAATTAAAAGTCCATTGGACTTCAATTGAATTGACGTTGGACGTTAATCGGTCTTTGAGACGCGTTACGATTAAATTTGAAATTTAAATCGTAAAGGTTTATTAAATAAAAGTGTAATATTTAATTTGGAATTGGATAGTGAATTAGTATTAAATACATGTTAAATTAGATTTAATGATGTAGTTTAATTTAATTCATGAATTCGTACTTTAAGTACTTATTCGCAAAAACGAGTTTGACTCGAACAAAATCAAATCGTTGTTTGAACATTGGATGATCACTATTAATTATCAGATTAATTAATTTGATTAGATTGATTGATAGCATGCTTATGTGTGTGAATACGTGGTTGTGTTGTATGAATAATGTATATCGGATGGATATTAGTCGGGTGGGGAAATTTAGAAATTGTTGTAATAAATTCGATTTATAAAATTGGACCTGCGTGTCCAGCCTTATCACCTTCATTCTCTTTGTATTCTCTTCTCACCTATTCCCCTCCATGTAAATGAGGTTTCTTTAGAAGTGTAGTGTAACGGGTAGAAGTAATACAAGTGCTAGCTTGAGTGAGAAAGTGAGAGATTTGATCTAGGATCAATGTGTTAAGTATCCATCCGCATATCATTATTATTTATTTTCATACTCGCTTTATTATGTATTTAGAATGCATGTTTAAGGGTATGTGATGAGAGACCTTAACAAAGATAATTAAATTGGTAGCCAGAAAACCCTCGTTAAATATCAAGCGTTTATTTTCCTTCCATTGAGTGATTCTTGCTCAAGATCCGAGATTGGCAGGGGTTGTTGGCCAAAGTCAAGCCCTTGTCCGTCGAAGATGTGTTTTAATCATGAGGCTTTGTTCCATATCGGTGTCGTGTCCAAGTTGTGGTTTGTTGGCCAAAGTCAAGACCACTTCTTGTCCATCGACATTGATTACGAAGCTTCCATGTCAATGGGTCCGCGCTTGATTGGGATCACTAGGTTTGTTGTGCCAAAGCCAAGGCCTAGTTGATTCAGAGGAAAAAGGTTAGGGTATATATTCGATATATAGGCATATATTAGATATATGTTTGGGACTTGGATGTCCACCTACTGGATCTAGGAGTTGGATGAGATCCAATTGATCTTCGAGATCTACCTAGTTAATTATCATACAATTTGTTGGCCAAAGTCAAGATTGTGTGATATTTAACGGGATCCTAGCCCACTAGGATACACGGTTTCCCGAGTACTCGACAGAGGGTTAGAGGCTCAACGAAAAATAGTGGGAGGCAAGTATTGAATTTGCAACATTCGTTCGAATACTCGCTAAACGCGTTCATCTATATTTTATTTACTCGTCATATTAATCAAAAGTATTAATTGGACTAATATTTTATGTTGTTTTAAATATATATATAGTTGGACTATATACAAACTCATTCGATATATAGTTGATTTTATAATTGGATTACAGTAATCAATATAATTGAATTAAAATTATAGTTGATTAAATAATTGGATTATTGTAATCATTATAATGAATAGTACCTTATTAAATTGATTAAATAGTTGGACTATTGAAATCAAGAAAGAATTGAAAAGTTGAATATTTAAAATATATAATCCTTGGATAAATGTTTTAAATGATTTAATTTTCATTGGGAATTAAATAGGTTACTTTATTGGATAAAATAACTTGTTATATCTAAGCCCATAATTAAGCAAATAAGTAGAGCATAAAATCTTTGGAAGATTTATGTGATGATGACTTTAGTGCTTAATTTAATATACTTGTCAATAAATCTATCTTTAGATTTAAAGGTATTAAAATGCAATTTATAATTCTTAGAGAATTGATTTGACTGTTCTAGTAGAGATAAAGTCAAAGTTTACAATTGGGCTGTTGCACAAGGTGCACATCATTTCGATATTCTAAAACCCCAAGGCTTGCCCAAGGTTTGTGAAATATTGAAAAGATAATTGACATATCCCAAAGTGACTACCATTTGGATATGGCAGACACGAAGGAATTAAAGAAAGGGCGAGGCTCTGACTTTAAAATATTTGTCAAAGTTATGTTCACTACTAGTATTGAAATTGGATTTTAAATACTTAGTGTGGTACATAAAATATATGTATTGATGTTCAGAATCCTCTATGAGCTGGATACTGACTTCAAGCCGAGATTTCTCTCTCGGAATCGGAAACGGGACGAAAGTCGCTGTTTCGACCGTAGATACCTAAGTTTAGGAACTACCCTTTGGGTATGTACTTAAATTAGGAACTGTTATAATGTAACTAGTTTGACTAGAGACATTATCTCTATATCAGTGTTTAATCCGTTGCGGATAAACCTTTATATTATAGAACACTAAGTGTTTTATTATATAAAGATGATACTGAGATAAATACATTAGATGTAAATAGAAATTTATATTTTGAATATAATAAAATCTCAAACATATAAAAATGACAAATAAATAGCTCAATTGATTTGATCAATAAAGACTTATTTGTGGCATTGTTGTCTAGGACACAATTAAACGAGACTCGTATATCCACACTTTTGAAGAGTGGGTACTAGGACTGATTTGACTATTCAAATAAGGTCTGCGAATCTAGTTTATTAGGTAAAGTACCTAAAATACTATTTACTTGGTAATAGTATAAAAGGGCCACCGATCTGTTAGCCCTATTCATGGTGAAGTAAGTGGGCCCATATCTAGCTAGGCTAGATGTGAACATGAATATTTCGTGACCTTAACGGATGTGGCATCACGTTATGGTTATGTGTTTATTTTGAAGAACACAAATCGGAAACTTTAAGTTTCGACATGAAGAAATAAACAGATCGGCTATAGTATTATTCCGCCACGGTAAGACCGTAATGGAAAATACTTAAGCAGTAAGTTTCATACGTACATGAAAGAGTACGGTATTCTTTCAAATGAGGACTCCTCCCGAGACACGTCAGTTAGACGGTGTGTCCGAACTAAAAACGAATTTTTGTTGGACATGATAAGGTTTATCACGAGTCGCTCTGAGCTACTGTTTCCTTCAATAAGATATGTATTACAGTGCAAAACTTATTTAGAATAAGGTTCCATATAAATCTGTTTGACAGATATCATATAGGATATGAATAGGGAAGAAACGAGGTTTCTCATTCCTGATAATTTGGGTATGCCAGGCATAACGTTTGGATGATACCAAACTAAAAGACCCAAATGGATAAGTGCCAATATAGGTTATCCTAAGGGAAACCATAAGTATAGTACTTAAAATCTCACATGAGAACAATGTGATTGTTGCTCACCATGCATTTTTTCCTGAGAGGAATACCGATATGCAGTGGTCAGTGGGAGGATAGTGATACTCGATGAAAATCGGAGTAATACTGTTCAAGGCACGAAGTCCTTAATGGAACACAAATAGTTCATCTATGATGAATCTATACCATTAATCTTCAAATACACAGAAACTAGTAGATCGGATAGAGTCAGAAAACAACCTAGGGTATGGGTTTCTGATCTAACCTCAAAAGATGTCAATCTTATGAAGGTATATCCACCGACTACGTTTTGAGGAAGTGATACGAGGTATCGACTCTCTATTATGGCAAAGTGCCATGAGTCCGAAATGGATTCCATGTATAACAACTATTTTGGATACTAGTTGTTGTACCACAAGGCATTGTGCCTATTGGTACATTAACGTCTTCAAGGAAGACATACATGGAAGGCAACATACCAACGTACAAAGCTGGGCTTTTGACGGAAAGGTATCGTTATCAACATTGTGTTAATAACGGTTCAACCTTTTACCTGTTGCCATGGTAAATCCATTTTGAAGATGCTTGTTGATAACTGCATATTTCATTTATGAAATGTGTCAGTTACAGATCAAAATCGCTTTCCTGAAAAGAAACCTTTTGGAGGTTCTTACAACATCCTGACGATTTGTTATAACCGACAAACAAGGTTTGCGGGTTATTCGATCCATGTTTGGATTGAAGCAAGCATAAGGTTCTTGGAACTGACGTTTTGAAATAATCATAATGGTTTATGATTTGAATCAAAACGAAATAATTCTTGTGTATATAAGGAGGTTAGTGGGAGCGCACTGACAGTTAAATTTCCCATATAGCAATTGATGAAAGCTTGGCTTTCAATAGAAATTCTCCGTAGAATTCTGGGGAGTAACAACCTTTATTCAAGGAATAAAGATCTACTGGGATAGATTTGGAGTTGTTAACACTCTCTGGGAAATTGTACATTTAAAATGTACTTGATTGGTGTCTCATACGCTTCGAGCATATGGAGTCACAATCGGTCAATCCAAGTGACAGTCACTGGATTGAAGTTAAGAACATCTGTTAGTATCTCAGAGAACTAAAGATGTTATCTTAAACTATGGAGAATGAGAACTTGAAGTGACTGGGATCACTGCTGCAAGTTTCCAAACGATTAAATAATACGGTACTATAAAGTTTGAATAACGGGACAGTGAGCTGGAAATATTCCGAGCAAGATAACTGTTGCCGAATAAACAACAACATGCGGATTATTGCTGCAGCTGAGGCAGCAAAAGAAGCCATTTGAATCGAAAATAAATCTAATTAGATTAGATATAGTTCTGTTAGCAGCTGAGCTAGGCGTCAGCACAGGCTAAGGAATTGAAAGGTCTCATCGACGATCCAGATATATACTTCTATATTCATCTGATTCGTTCGGATCATACATCGTGGCGATGTGATGATCGTAAAAATAGCGTCAGACGATAATCAAGCAAATCCGCTGACGAAAACCTTTCCTCAGCAATTTGAGCGAACCGTACATAGTTCGGGTGTGGGACACTTGAGTGACTGGCTACGTGCCAAGTGGGAGATTGTTGGACAAAATGACCCATAGCGTCACTATTTGCACAGATCATTGTGTTGTTGTAGCAAATTAACTATGTGACAAGGAAATTCTACTCTCATCATTTGTGATTAGATCACCATAGATATATAATGAAGAGAGGTCTCTATGATTAGTTCCTGGATTGAGAATGATATGAGACAGTATCATCCCCGAAGGTTAATCATTAAATATCCCTAGCCGGAGTATTATCGAGACTGGACATCGATAATGCGGAATAGGCTAGTATTGCACTTGTGTGCGTTGTGAGGGCACAACGCATAGTTCTCATATAATAAGTATCGGATACTTATGCAAGTGCGATAGGAGGTCGTGTTTCACCGATGGTACGGGAAACAGCTTCGCTCTGGATAGACCCCTCGGAATCCCATTGGTATTATGACTATGTGTCTATGGGAGGCCGAATTCAAGGTAGGTGTGTATAGTCTTAACCTGAGACTTACATCGCTAATACTTACGATAATCGATAGACTTTGGTCTTGGTGGTACAGGGCTTTAACCGGTTCTGCGCTACACCACTTCTGGGTTTATCAGAGAGTCGTAGTGTATTGGGTGTGATGTCGAGACAGAAGTATCACTTCAGTCATAGTGGAGATGATGTCACGCAGGATACGGTACTAGTGCTATTGAGTGATGCGCATCCAATCGGGATATTGTGACCAGGTCATAAATATCCAATTATAGAGACTATGTTACCAGACATCCGATATGTGTTTCGGACGGGGCAGACACTTATCCAGCCCCAGCCCTAGCACGTGACTATCCGATACTGGGCCGATAATGCACGATACAATGGTATACTACGCTTGATACAGATCTTAATATTCTTAAATGGATATGTCCGAAGAATTGGGTAAACTTGGTGCTTTGCTAGGAGTCGACCTTGTCTCGTAAATCGGTAGAACGTAGTACTTGGTACGTACGTGATTCGGATACTCCGACGACCGTATTTACTGCCAACTTATCCGGGGATCTCATGGGTCGCTTCCCGATAATCCACCGATGACGCATAACTCGTATTTTTAATAATCTGGGGATTATATAGAAGAAAGAGAAAATTAATCTAGGATTAATTACGGAGATATTTTATCTAGGATAAAATATCGTCTAGAGAGAGATAAGATTAATTTGGAATTAATCGGTAAATTAATATATTCGATATATTAAATGAAATTAGATTTCGACGCGAAATTAAAATTAGATTTTAATCGGGCGAACGAATTAATTTAGAATTAATTCGTTAGCGACGTGAATAATGAATTCGCTAGGCGTAATAATTTAATTACGACGCGACGGAAAGTTCGTTAATTTGGAATTAGCGAACCCGAGCCCGAGTGTGATTGCGAGCGCATTCGTATTTCGAATTTGAGTACGGCGTCGCAAGTCGCATCAAGCGTCAAATCATTAGTCGCATCAAGCGTCAAATCACTTGTCACTTGAGTTATGTGACTTGACAACATGTCACTTTAATAAAGTTAATGTGAATAGTGATGGACATGATGTGCATGTGGTTGCCTTTAATTGTTTTGATTGACCTTTTAAATGCAAATTTAAGTGAAATTCATTTGAAAATTCACTAAGTGTATAAGATATACTTGAAATGCAAATGCAAAAATATATACAACTTTTTATCTCTCATTTCTTTTCTCAAGGGTTCACGCCCAAAGCATGAAAATGCTCACTGTTTTTGAAGCAAAATGGCGTGAATAAGGGAAGCAAGAGTTGGGTTTTTGTGGCAAACCGCAAGTGCTAGCACACTACGAGACTTGCGAAGGTGGTAGGGAGGTTCACCCATGAGCCGGGATCCGTCGGACGAGGCTTGGAGCTCCGTTTCTCCAGCTCAAAATCTGATTTGTGAGAGCAGTGGACTGCTGCAGTGGCGCCACCAAAACAGTGAGCAAAGTGGCTTCATTCGTCTCCAAATCGACTCAACCGATCGATGTGAGTATTCCGCTATCTCCGTTGGTGTGTTCACACATTCTTTTCATGTCTTGTTTGATCTTGGGACCTAGATAATAACCAAAAACTACCCTTCGAGTGTGTACTTAAATTAGGAAACTGTTATAATGTAACTAGTTTGACTAGAAACATTATCTTTGTATTAAGGTTTAACCCGTTATTTATGGTATACCTTTGTATTCTAGAACACTAAAGTGTTTTTATTTATAAAGATGATATTGAGATAAGCACATTAGATGTGAATAATATTATTTATATTTGATATAAAATGATCTCAAACGTATGACATGACAAACAAATGGCTCAAACTATTTAAATCAGTTGAGACTTATAGTGGCATTATTGTCTGGGACACAATAAACAAGACTCGTATATCCACACTTTTGAAGAGTGGGTACTAGGACAGATTTGATTATATTCAAATGAATTCTACGAATCTAGTTTATTGGGCAAAATGCCTAAAACACCTTTTACTTGGTAAAAGTGTAACTTGTTGGTAATTTCTAAGGTCCCAAGATCAAATCAAGACATGAAAAGGTGCGTGAATACACCAACGAAGATAGCGGAATACTTACATTGATCGGTTATGTCGATATGAAGACGAATCATGCCCAAAAACGCACTGCCTTTGTAAGCCCACTGCAGCAGTCCATGCTCACTGTCTTGGCAGTTTCGGGTCTCATAACGAAGCTCCAAACTCCATCGGATGAGTCCCGCCTCATGGTTGAACCTCCCTACCACCTTCGCAAGACTTGTAAGTGTGCTAGCACTTGATTTCTCACCATGAGAAACCACTCTTGCTTCCCTTATTCACGCCCAAACTGGTTCAAAACCAGTGAAGAATGGCCACCATTGCCGTGAGAGGAAGAGAGAATTTGAGAGAGATCAAATTGTGTATTAAGTTATTAAAATGATTTACCAAAAATCAATTTATATTTATGCCATAATTTTCATTAAATTAATAATAAAATTATGACACATAACATGCAATGGCTTAGAGTGTCAACACTCAAACTCCATGCATGCAATGACCTGAGTGCAATGTACACAATCTACATGCAAAGCATTAGAATGACATGTGTCATGTGGGCCCCACACGTTTCCAAATGAAAGTGGGCCCACGTGCACTCATGCGTTCGGGTTCGATATTTCCGAAATACCGAGCTTACGTCGCGACGTTAATTCAATCGAATTTAAATAAATAATTGCGCCTGGGGAAATTATTATTTACGTCGCTAACGAATTAA
>SKCR01015910.1:0-20510 GCA_019454045.1 Zanthoxylum bungeanum
ATCACAGCATGACACGTGTCGCAATCCTATGGTGCCGACAATCGATCTCAGCCGCCTTGCCACGTCAGCATAATAATTGAGCTCTTAGCCGTCTCGCCACGTGTCGTCTTATCTTCTTATCTGAATTGTCACGTGTCAAAGCCTTAGCAAGCCACGTCGACAGAAGCTGGTGTAGCGACGCCAAAGGCCTTAGCGTCGCGACGCGGGAGGCCTACCGGGGTCTATAAATTGAGCTCGAGATTTCAGTTTTAGATGTACCATTCTCTCTCATTTCTTTGATGTAAATAAATAGTTTCTCTCTCTAGTTTCTTTAATTTAAGTTTTGTAATTAAATTTTAATTACTTTTTGTAATAATAGTAATTTACTTCTTACTTTTTACAGTTTTTACTATTCACCATGAGGAGGTAACTTCCCCCTGCTAGGGTGAAAGGTAATTCTTTTACTATTGCTATTTAGATTAATCTCCCTTAAAAATAATATATTCATTATTTAAAATTTGACTTAAAAAGGATACCGCTATATTGGTCGGTTGGTAATATAATTTTAATCTGGTTTAAACTTGACTAATCAAGGATACCGCCAGATTGGTCGGTTGGTAATTTTATTTTGGTTCCGCCTTTATGGCTGGTTTATGGACAAATATTACCGCATTAATGGCTGATTGGACTTAATTTGACTTAATCAGGATACCGCCAGATTGGTCGGTTGGTAATATTATCACAAGTTTACATATTATTTTATGGGAGATATCTAAATTAGTAGTAGTAAAAGTAATTCATTTTACCTTAGCATTTTATTTTATTGTAATTTACTTTTCAGTATTTACTTTACCGCATTTTTACTTCATGTCTTTTATTTTCAAGTTTTTACCAGCCCTAGTTATGTGTTGTAACTAAATAAGTTATCTAGGGTTGTGATGAATTCTAATATCACCGGTTTATAAGGGATTGGATTATAGTTTGGGTAATATAAAGATTTATTTATTGAGTCTTAATCTTAATGCTTTTTAATTAACTGGTCATTAATAAAATTGATTAGGTAAACTTAAAATGAACTAGACATATGGATTTTAAGTTTAAGACCTTAGACTCAATAGTCCACGATCTTCCTTGAGGATAGATAACCATTTAATAGATTTCTTTACAAGATATGAATATACCTGTCGGGCGGGGGTAGCCATAATTGGAACATAATCTTAATGAATCTAGGTAATTTGGTTGACATAGACATATGGTTCAATTGGATTATACTAGGTATTTGAAATTGACCATCAGAAGAGGCTTTTACATAATTTAGTGTTCCAGGTTAATAAATCAATATATTACCCAACTTTAAGATAACCACTTCATCTTTAAAATGATATTAAAAGAAATTACAACCCTAGATAGTTTTTAATATTGAATTTTCTTAAAACCTACTTTCGACAATTTTATTTACTTGCTTTTAAATTTAGAATCGTCACCATTTCAAATCAATCAATCAACCTGTTAGATACTAGTAATCATTTGACCTCATAAAATTAATAGTTTAGCTATTAAGTCCTCGTGGGATCGATACTTTTTATACTACTTGAACGATACGTACGCTTGCGTTATACGTGTGTGTTTACGCCGGTTAAGTTTTTGGCGCCGTTGCCGGGGACTTATTTATCTTTTTCTATTAGTTTATGGGTTAGATACCTTTACTTGTATCTAATTTATTTTTACTTATTGTTTTTTTTTTCTTGTGTTTCAGGTTCTCAGAAACTTCATGAGACGAACCAAAAGTTTTGAACTACGACCGCTTGACCCAGAAATTGAAAGAACCATCAGACAGTTGAGAAGGGAAAGGCGAGAAGGCCAAGAAGCTTTAGTCAACATGGAACCTGAACCTTTGGAGGTTGCACCACCAATTCCCATTCGAGACAGAACCATTCCGGTGGTTGACAGACTCATTTCTTGCATTGTACTCCCTCTTTTACCAGCAAATGCGGGTAACATCAAAACATGCATTCAGATGATTCAGCAATCAGTTCAGTTTGGGGGGAGTGCAACTGAAGATCCTAATGCCCACATCAGCAACTTCCTGAAAGTTTGCGGCACTTTCAATTACAACCGAGAAGCTGAAGAAGCAATGAGATTGCGTGTTTTCCCATACTCCTTGAAGGACAAAGCTAAAGCTTGGCTACATTCACTACCAGCAGGTTCCATCACAACTTGGAACACTTTAGCCACCAAATTTCTTGCAAAGTACTTTCCACCAGCCAGAACTGGAAAACTGAGGAATGACATCACATCCTTTGTGCAATAAGACTCTGAAACTCTCTACGAAGCTTGGGAAAGGTAAAAAGATTTACTCCGGAAATGTCCTCACCATGAGATTCCAAAATGGCTTCAAGTCCAAACATTCTATAATAGACTTTCTGGAATAATGAGAACCACAATCGATGCTGCTGCTGGAGGAACTTTAATGGCAAAAGGAGAATATCAAGCCTGGGAACTAATCGAAGAAATGACCAACAACAATTCTTTGTGGCCAACAGAAAGAAGCATGATCCAAAGAATTGCATGAATTTATGAAAGTGGAGCCAATACAGCAGTCAACACCAAGCTAGATCAGATATGCAAATTCATGGAAACTCTTACCACTGGATCCACAAGTTCACCATATGGAGGAACACCAGAGTCGAACCAACTTGAACAGACGGTGAATTTTGTCAATAATTTCAACAGACAGGTGAACAATCCATATTCCAACACCTACAACCCAGGGTGGAGGAATCATCCTAATTTTTCATGGAGCAACAATTCAGGCCAACAACGGAACTATCCACCACATGGATTCCAGCAACAGAACAAAGGCCAGGAGCAGGTAAATGAACCAGGAATAGCAGAAGTGCTGGCTCAGTTAAAAAAGTACGATGCTATCTTTCAGAGCCAATCAGCTTCCATCAAAGCACTGGAGAATCAAATCGGACAACTGGCCAATGCTCAGAGTTACAGACCACCAGGTAATCTTCCCAGCAACACAGAACCCAACAAGGAACGAGGGAAGGAGCAATGTCAAGCCATTACTTTGAAATGCGGTACTCAAATCAACAAAGATGTTGGAATCAAGATGTCCCAAGAAGAAGTTTAAAAAGAAGCTGAACAACAGATGGAGGAAAAGAAGCAAAGGAAAAAGAACCAGAAAGGAATCAAATCCCAGCAACACAGAACCCAATCCAAGGAACCGAGGAAAGGAGCAATGTCAAGCCATTACTTTGAAATGCGGTACTCAAATCAACAAAGATGTTGGAATCAAGATGTCCCAAGAAGAAGTTTCAAAAGAAGCTGAACAACAGATGGAGGAAAAAGAAGCAAAGGAAAAAGAACCAAGAAAGATTATTCCACCTCCATCTTTTCCTCAGCGTCTTCAGAAAAACACTGGACAAGCAGTTTGCTCGATTCCTGGAGGTTTCAAAAAGCTGCACATCAACATCCCATTTGCAGAAGCTTTGGAAGAAATGCCCAGTTATGTCAATTCATGAAAGACATTCTTTCACGAAAATGGAGATTGGGAGACTACGAAACAATAGCATTAACGGAAGAATACATCGCCATTATTCAAAGGAACTTCCTCCGAAGTTGAAAGATCCTAGCAGTTTCACAGTTCCATGCACCATTGGGAACATTATATCGGTAAGGCTTTATGTGATTTAGGTGCTAGTGTTAACTTGATGCCTTTTTTTCTATTTACAGGAAACTGCAGATTGGAGAAGCAGCATGCCTACCTCAGTTTTCATTGCAACTTGCTGACCGAACACTGCATTTCCAAGAGGTGTTGTTGAAGATGTGCTGGTGAAAGTAGACAAACTAATTCTCCCAGCAGATTTCATCATCCTTGACATGAAGAAGACAAAGAAATACCTATCATTCTTGGGAGACCATTCTTGGCTACAGGTAAAATGTGATTGATGTGCAAAAGGAGAACTGACCATGAAAGTGCAGGACCAAGAAGTGACCTTTAATATTTCAAAGCCATGAAATTCCCGAGAGATGAAAGAAGAAGAATGCTTCAGAGTTGATGTTGTTGATAGTATCGTTCAAATACTGAGCCAAATCCCACAGATACACTTGAAGCTTGCATCACCAACATGACTGACAGTGCTAGATGCTGAAATCCTGGAATGTATTCAACTACCTTGACAAACCATTCCGATTCAAAGCAACACCACCAGTTGAAAGTTTCAAACTACCAAAGAAAGATCGAATCAAGCCTTCGATTGAAGAACCACCACAGTTGGAGCTGAAGTTACTTCCGAGCCATCTCAGGTATGCATTTCTTGGAAACTTTTCTGAATTACCTGTTATTATTTCTTCTTCACTAACATGGAGCAGGAAGAAAAGTTGCTGAGAGTGTTACGAGAGCACAAGAAAGCCATTGGCTGGACTATAGAGACATTCGAGGCATTAGTCCATCATTTTGCATGCATAAAATCTTGATGAACGATGAGTACAAACCCACAGTGGAGCATCAACAGAGACTCAATCCAATCATGAAGGAAGTCGTGAAGAATGAAATCATCAAATGGTTGATGTGGCATCATTTACCCCATCTCAGACAGCAGTTGGGTGAGTCCTATGCAGTGTGTACCAAAGAAATGAGGAATTACTGTGATTAGCAATGAAAAGAATGAGCTAATCCCAACAAGAATAGTGACTGGATGGAGAGTATGCATGGACTACAGGAAACTGAACAAAGCCACGAGAAAGGACCATTTTCCGCTACCTGACCAGATGTTAGACAGATTAGCAGGACATGAGTTCTATTGCTTTCTGGACGGATATTCAGGGTACAATCAGATTTCCATCGCACCAGAATACCAGGAGAAAACTACCTTTACATATCCCTATGGTACTTTTGTTTTCCGCAGGATGCCATTTGGATTATGTAATGCCCCTGCCACATTCCAGCGTTGCATGATGGCCATCTTCTCAGACATGCTGGAGCAGAGTATGGAGGTTTTCATGGATGACTTTTCTGTATTTGGAGATTCTTTTGATCATTGTTTGCAAAATTTGGAACATGTGTTACAAAGGTGCGAAGATACAAAATGGTACTCAACTGGGAGAAATGCCACTTCATGGTGCAGGAAGGCATTGTTCTTGGACACCGGATCTCAAAAAGGGGATTGAGGTAGACAAAGCAAAGATAGAGACAATTGAAAAACTACCTCCACCAACATCAGTTAAAGGTATTCGAAGTTTTCTTTGGACATGCAGGTTTTTACAGGAGATTTATCAAAGACTTTTCCAAGATTGCTAAACCTCTATGCAATCTTCTGGAGAAGGATGTGCTTTCAACTTCACCAAAGAATGCCAGGAAGCTTTTGAAATCTTAAAACAGAAGCTGGTATCTGCCCCCATCATGTAGCACAAGACTGGACCATTCCATTTGAAGTAATGTGCGATGCTAGTGATTTTGCTGTAGGTGCAGTTTTGGGACAACGTAAAGCAAATATTTTCCACACCATTTATTATTCCAGCAGAACTCTGAATGAAGCTTAACTCAACTACACAACCACTGAAAAAGAGTTGCTTGCAGTTGTATACGCTTTTGACAAATTATGTTCCTATCTGCTAGGTCCCAAAGTGGCGGTCTACACAGATCATTCAGCAATCAAATATCTGATCACAAAGAAAGATGCAAAACCCAGATTGATCCGTTGGATACTTCTTCTGCAATAATTTGACGTGGAAATTAGAGACAGGAAATGAACAGAGAATTATGTGGCAGATCATCTATCGAGGCTCGAAAATGGAGAAACAATTGACAAATATCTATCAATCAAAGAAACTTTTACAGATGAACAACTGTTTGCCATGAAACAAAAGAAGTCCATTGGTATGCTGACTATGTCAACTATATTGTGTCAGGAAAATGGCCGTTGGAATGGACAACTCAGCAACAGAAGAATTTCTTCAAAGAAGTCAAGCACTATGTCTGGGATGAGCCGTACCTGTTCAATGGTTGTGCTGATCAACTACTAGAACGATGTGTTCCACATGAGGAAATCAACAGTTTTGCAGCACTGTCATTCATCACCATATGGCGGACACTTCAGCGGAACAAAACTGCAGCCAAAGTCCTACAATCAGGTTTGTTCTGGCCCACTCTTTTTAAAGATGCTTATCTTTTTGCTTTTCAATGTGACAAGTGCCAGAGAATGGGAAATTTTCCAGGAGAAACGAAGGACCGTTGCAAAACATTCTAGAAGTGGAAATATTCGATGTATGGGGTATTGATTTCATGAGACCTTTGTTCCATCATTCGGAAACCTGTACATCCTGGTTGCTGTAGACTACGTCTCCAAATGGGTCGAAGCATTGCACTGCCATCCAATGATTCAAAAGTCGTGATCAAATTCCTGAAAAAGAATATTTTCACTCGGTTCGGAACATCTCGTGCAATCATCAGTGATGGTGGCTCTCATTTCTGTAACAGATACTTCGATGCACTCCTATCCAAATACAGAGTTACTCACAAGGTTGCCACATCTTACCATCCACAGTCAAATGGACAGGTTGGGGTTTCAAACAGGGAAATCAAAAGAATCCTAGAAAGAACCGTTGGATCAACAAGGAGTGACTGGTCAACAAAACTAGATGATGCATTATGGGCCTACATGACAGCTTACAAGACACCTATTGGTATGTCCAGATATCGATTGGTGTTTGGGAAAGCGTGCCATCTGCCAGTTGAGTTTGAGCACAAGGCGTATTGGGCACTGAAGAAGTTGAATTTTGATTCACAAGCTGCATGAGAGAAAAGACTTCACCAACTTAACGAATTGGAGGAATTTCGCCTACATGCTTATGAGAATGCCAGATTATACAAAGAAAAGACAAAGAAATGGCATGACCGAAAAATAGTGCACAGACAGTTGGAACCAAGGCAGCAGGTGTTGTTGTACAACTCGAGGTTGAAACTTTTCCCTGGAAAGTTGAAATCTAGGTGGTCAGGTCCATTTGTGATCACTCAGGTTTTACCTTATGGAGCTGTTGAGTTACTGGATCCTAACACCAACAACAAATTCAAGGTTAACAGTCAGCGTGTCAAACACTACTGGGGAGAATCATTTGAGCGACAAAAAGAAAGTGTCACACTTTCAGATCCAGCCTAACGATCGAGAAGTAAAAGTCTAGCTGACGACTTTAAAACTTAGCGCTCGCAGGGAGGCAACCATGCAATTTGTGTATATATTGTGATTTGGTGTGATTTATTTTGTGTGTTTAGTTTTGCAGATTAAGTCATTTCAAGATGGAAGAAGCTCTCGCAAATCTTCACAAGCAATTTCCTTCTCTCCCTCAAAAATCTCTGATGAAAGTCTACAAAGCTCGCTTGGAACGGATGAGGTTACTAACAATTCACGGTGTTCCTAATGATATCGTTGGGTAATTGAAGCACGGGTCCGATTGGCAGGTGAGTCTTCTGACTCTTTTTTCAAAAATCTGCCTGGTGTTTGGAAGAAGCACCTATGCAAAGAAACGTAGAGCTAAACAATGAGTGTTTGTTACAAATGTGCACGATGAAATTGCAATACTCGTTGTCGTTCTTTAGGAATGGTGTCTGATAATCGCGAGAGACAAATTAAATTCATTAGGGATGGCTTGAGTAAGGAGTCTTTAGATGATATATCTTCGACTCTTGAGACGCATCCCAATGGATATGTTCACATAGCCTTCGTAAATTACATACACAATTTCAAAAAAGAAAGACAACTGTTTTAAGTCTCGGAATCTGACTCAAAAAGACCCTGTTTGCCAATTTATAAGAAAATTGGATGGAAGCTTGTCCCTGACGCATAGATGTCGACAAGCCGCAACTTTTCTTGTAATATTATATCTCTTTGTATTTTCCTAATAATTGTAATTTATTTTGTTGTTTTCTTTTCTTTTCTCCGGCAGGATCCAGACCTTTTTGACTATCACGATTTGTTTAACTAATAATTATCATTTGGCAGGTACTAGTGCTATTATTTTACTCACCCTCTTAAGGTATTATAAATTCAACTCATCATTGCACTTTTGAAGACATCCAGAGTAAAACATGGAAGCCACTTCAAGAAGACGAGTTGAAAACATTTGTGTGTTTTGCGGTAGTAGTGTTGGTACTAAACCACAATACGTAGAAGCAGCACAAGAATTAGGTCGAGTCTTAGCTGCAAGAATATGCACTTAGTATATGGCGGAGGCAATCTTGGACTAATGGGGATCGTTTCAAAGGCGTACAGGAAGGAGGAGGCAGTCACGTTTTGGGAATCATCCCAAAACCCTTGGCATAGGCAAATCTTATTGAACCATCGAACGGAGAGGAAACTGATCGTGCCAGTATGTCTGAACGTTTGGTAGAAATGATTAACCGTGCTGATGCTTTTATTGCTTTGCCAGGTGGCTTGGGTACATTGGAGGAATTTTTATAGTATTATCTTGGGCGAACCTGAAATACACAGAAACCAATTGGACTGCTCAACGTTGATGGATTTTATGATTTTCTTTGTGTGTTTCTTGATGATGCTCGGAGAAATGGGTTCGTGTCAAAACCTTAAAAGAACTCTCTTTACTGCCAGAACTGCTCCCGATCTAATAGACCAACTCATAGCCTATGAACCACAGTTGACCCTATTCTTTCAAAGATAAATTGGTCTGAGGACGATCGTGGTAAGAGGCGTCGGATTAATCTGGATCTTAACCTTTAATTCCTGTAGATTTTCAGCTAACCGGTGGTATTATTTCTAAAACTCTTCTTCTATTGTTTAAGACATTGGGGACAATGTCTCATTAGGTTTGGGGGAGGGAATTAGTTGATTAGTACCTTGTTTTTAGTTTGTATGTTGTTTTTATTTTTAGTCCAAATTTTTTCGAAAAATACAAAAAAATTGAAAAAATTTTCAAAAAAATTACAAAAATATTTTACGTTTTTGTGTTTTGACTAAAAAGGTGAAATTGGTAAAGATAGCCCGAGTCGTAAGGAGTTTCCACTTCTGAGATGTATCTCAAACCTATTTCGAAACAAGTTAATTTTTGTTATTTCCTTTAAATATTTTAATTGTGAATTCTCCATAACACTGACTAAAATGAATCTTCATATGCTCAGTTGACAGGTATTATCAGCATACATGGAAACATACGGACATGAGCTAAAATTGAAAAGTTTGTAATATTCAGTGCTCTAGTTTAATTGGAGGAAGCATCTCAAAAAGTAATGGAGTAAAAAAAAAAATCTGAGATCCGAGTTATTAAGTTTGTAAGGGTTTTTAACACCTAGTGCCCTAAAGCCAACTGGTTTGGGAGTCACTGGCCCCTAAAGCTCGCTCCATGGATCCAAAATGCTCTGCAAAATATATATATCTGAAGTCTGAGTAATTAAGTCCGTAGGGGTGTCTTCACACTGATGCCCTAAAGCCAACTGGTTTGGGAGCCACCGACCTAACACTCGTACATAGATGGAAGATATTGTATATAAATAAAAAAAATCAAAGAAAAAATCAGAAAAATGAGAAAAAATTTCCATTGCTGCAAAAAGGTGTGAATTCTGATAAAACTTTAGGACAAAAATATTACTCTCTTATCAACTGCACTCATGACTGTTGTGGGCAAAAATGAGTTGTTTTTTATGTTGACTGTGTATATGAAGAATGACAATATAATCGGAGAATTTACTTATTCAGTAATTTAGAAAGAAACAAAACAACTAGTAACTTGGAGTAGAAGTTTAACTTGATTAGTCACTAACTTCTTTATTCTCTTTTCGCTTGTCTTTTTGCTTTGTGTGCATTAGTTTTCATACATTTTAATTTTGTAAAATGTTTGTGGGTATCATTGTTGTAAACCCTCACGAGACTACAACTCGTCCACTAGGGACACCTAGGGGTTTAAAGGCTTGTTGCATATGCTAAATGTAACCGTGATCCCTACGAAAGTGGCTTAGTTAAATTTTATTTTAAAGATGTTTATGTTATTCTGTGTTTTGCTCGAGGACTAGCAAAATGTTAGGTTTTGGGGTGTGATGAGTGGTATTTATATCACTATTTCACACTCATTTAACCTAATATTTTGTATAGTTTCTTGAGTTTTGTGAATATTTTGATGTGTTTTATGTTATTTTGTAAATAAATAAAGTTTCAGAACATTCTGGAGGTGATTTGGACCAAAACAGTGAAAATTGGAAAAATGGTATTTTTAATTTGGGCGCGTCGCGACGCCTAACGTGCGCCGTGGTCTGCTAATGTGCGTCGGGTCAACGGGTCAGAATTTGAGAAGTTTGACTTTGCTAACGTGCGCCATGCCAGTGCCATCATCATACGGTGCCGACAATTATTATTTCCACGTATGCCACGTGTCATCCTACGTGTCGCCACGTCATCCGGTCAACGAGTCAACTCTGCCACGCGTCTTGCCACATCATTATCCAGTCAGCAAGTCAACCGAGTCAACATGCCACGTCATCATCAGCCAATCACAGCGTGACACGTGTCACAATCCTACGGTGCCGACAATTGATCTCAGCCGCATCGCCACGTCATCGCCACGTCATCATAATAATTGAGCTCTTAGCCGTCTCACCACGTGTCGTCTTATCTTCTTATCCGAATTGCCACGTGTCAAAGCCTTAGCAAGCCACCTCGACAGAAGCTGGCGTAGCGACGCTAAAGGCCTTGGCGTCGCAACGCGGGAGGCCTAGGGGTCTATAAATTGAGCTCGAGATTTCAGTTTAGATGTATCATTCTCTCTCATTTCTTTGATGTAATAGGGAGTTTCTCTCTCTAGTTTCTTTAATTAAGTTTTGTAATTAAATTTAATTACTTTTTGTATAATAGTAATATACTTTCTTACATTTTTACAGTAGTTTTACTATTCACCATGAGAAGGTAACTTCCCCCTGCTAGGGTGAAAGGTAATTTTTTTACTATTGTTATTTAGATTAATCTCCCTTAAAAAAATATATTCACTATTTAAAATTTGACTTAAAAAGGATACCTCTATATTGGTCGGTTGGTAATTTAATTTTAATCTGGTTTAACCTGACTAATCAAGGATACCACCAGATTGGTCGTTTGGAATTTTATTTCGATTCCGCCTTTATGGCTAGTTTATGGACAATTATTACCGCCTTAATGGCTGGTTGGACTTAATTTGACTTAATCAGGATACCGCCAGATTGGTCGGTTGGTAATATTATCACAAGTTTATATATTATTTTATGAGAGATATCTAATTATTAGTAGTAAAAGTAATTCCTTTTACCTTAGCATTTTATTTTATTGTAATTTACTTTTCAGTATTTACTTTACCGCATTTTACTTCATGTCTTTTATTTTCAAGTTTTACCAGCCCTAGTTATGTGTTGTAACAAATAAGTTATCTGGGTTGTGATGAATTCTAATATCACCGGTTTTAAGGGATTAGATTATAGTTTGGGTAATATAAAGATTTATTTATTGAGTCTTAATCTTAATGCTTTTTAATTAACTGGCCATTAATAAAATTGATTAGGTAAACTTAAAATGAAACTAGACATAGAGATTTTAAGTTTAAGACCTTAGACTCAATAGTCCACGATCTTCCTTAGGATAGATAACCATTAATAGATTTCTTTACAGGATATGAATATACCTGTCGGGCGGGGGTAGCCATAATTGGAACTTAATCTTAATGAATCTAGGTAATTTGGTTGACATAGACATATGGTTCAATTGAATTATACTAGGTATTTGAAATTGACCATCGGAAGAGGCTTTTACATAATTTAGTGTTCCGGTTAATAAATCAATATATTACCAAACTTTAAGATAATCACTTCATCTTTAAAATGATATTAAAAGAAATTACAAACCTAGATAGTTTTTAATATTGAATTTTCTTAAAACCTACTTTCGACAATTTTATTTACTTGCTTTAAATTTAGAATCGTCACCATTTCAACTCAATCAATCAACCTGTTATATACTAGTAATCATTTGACAACATAAAATAATAGTTTAGATATTAAGTCCTCGTGGGATCGATATTTTTTATACTACTTGAACGATACGTACGCTTGCGTATACGTGTGTGTTTACGCCGGTCATATAGGTGCGGTATGTGACCATATTACAAACGGGACAGGTCGATGGGAGGGCTGCTATCCGAATATGGGATTCGCGAAGTCACCTAATAAGTATAATGGCCTAATTTAGGTATAATGGGTTGTTCGTGGACGTCGGTTACGAAGTGTAATAGAATGTTACGATCCTAAATCCCACAATTGGTATCAGAGAAAGCACCCACGTCGAGTTGGGGACCGATTTTATAGAAGGAGCGTTGTAAATGTCGGTTTTGAAAAACATAATGGAAAGTTTAAAATCATAAAATCCACACGAAAACAATATAAATGAGAATATAAAACTATTGGACCATCTCCTTACAAATTGATTTTAAAGAAAGAGTTGCACCCACGAATTTGAAACACAATTCCACTTAATAATGCAATGGGTTTGCTTTTATTGTCATGAAATTAGAGTAAAAGATGAGATTATTTTGGATTTGGGTTCTTGAAGCTTGTCCAGATTGGTTCGTAGACATATTTCAATTGTAAAATGTAGCTACCAAATCAATCACAAATTTTCTGACAGAAATCAGACTTAAAACAGTTAAGCCATGTGGACTAATCAAGTGGCTCAATGGGTGCTGCAGTGAAAGCATTTGGAAATGGTAATTGGGATTATGATTGGCCTCTAAGAATGAAAGAAAGATCTTTCAGTTTTTGTTGGCCAAAAATTCTTGCTTTTTTAAGCCATTCATTTCGGATCACACATTTCTCATATACCCATCAACCCAAAATTCAAAACTCACTCTCTCAAAATACACAATCACAGTGGCACAACAGATCACTCAGACACACTGAGAGGTGACAAAAGATTGAAATTACAGAAGAATGGCAGTGGTTATGGCAATAAGATCTTCATCCACTGCTAAATTATCTGTTCCTTCTTCTCCTTCTGTGGCTTCCACTCAAAGAGCTTCCTCTAAAGCTCAGTTGAAACCAAACTCTGTGTTGCTTCCAACATCAACAACTTTTTCTCTCTTGGCTCTCTTCAATGCTCCAAATGAAGTTAAAGCTCTCACTCTTGACAAAGACCAGATTGTCTCATCTCTCAATGAGGTAACAAGTTTCCATTGATAATCTTTTAGCATTGTAGAAAGACTTTAAGTTGCTTATCTATGCATGCTTAAGTTGTTTTCTCAAAACAGTTATTGATACCTAGTTCATAAAATGGTGCTTTCAAGCATTTTACAGTTGCCAAATTTTCATTTTTCTATGGAGTTTTTATAGAGTACCCGTTTCTTGAAATTGGTATCCTTTTAAATTGATAGGTGGAGAAAACAATTGATCAAGTTCAGGAAGCCGGTTCAAGTTTCTTGGATATTACACAGAAAGTTCTTGATGCTGTAGGGAGTGCTGTGAAGCCAGCTGTTGATGCGGCATTGCCTATTGCAAAGCAAGCAGGAGAACAGGCATTGAAGATTGCTTCTCCAGCTATTTCGGAGGCTACAAAGAAAGCCCAAGAAGCAATTCAAAGCACTGGTGTCGATACAGAACAAGTTGCCACTGCTGCCAAGGTCTGGCTTTCTAGTTTCTATTAAGTCATCTTCACACATTCTTATAGTCAAATCGACAGTGTTTGTGGAGTCTGTTGAAATGAGTGTTATACTTGAAGGTGCTACTTTGGGACCCCCACTGCGGGCACAATTGTCCGCTTTAGGGGATAGCACTCTGGAGGGCGTTTGGTCCTGCACGGATTTGTTCTAGGAAGCCTCTCCATGTGGTGTGGTTGTGGTTGTGGGCAAGCATGACTGAAGTCCTGGCTTGGTTATGGTGATTTAAAACCTATGACTTGGAAGTCCATATATAGGTTCTAAGGCCAACTATGGAACCATCAAACCAACAAAAAAGAAACATGCATATATACATATAAATCCACATAGCACACCGAGTGTTAAGATTTTTCGTCGTGCATGCCCACAAACACATCCCACGTGGGTAGGTTGTGCCTCGTAGATGTAGCCTGTGGGCCGCAAAATGCACCTCCAGTACTATATTGTGCTTTTTAATATGAAATTCGGGTGGTTTTCCAAATGAGGTTAGCAATGGGTTCAATGAAAATGCTTCTGTTGATTGAAATTTTATTTTTGAGGAAGAACCTGCATTGACATAATAGTCACCAGATACCTTATAATTTCACTTGTTTGAAACAGTCCTTTTATGATTTTATTTCTCATCTCTGTCTAAGTTGGATCTCAAACAAGCATATGGCGTCAAAGTTGGTTATTTCTGTCTAAGTTGTTCTCTCAAATTCCATGTGAAACATCATTAATTTCTGAGGCCCAAAATTACCCCTTTATATATTTCTGTGCGTGCGTTTTTGTTATGGTAATGGTAACCTTTTGTATCTTTGTTGAAGTAGGTATCTTTATATCTGAAATTAATCTGTCATTTTGTGTAAAAGTTTCAAGTGAATATTCTCTCGTCACTAGTAAATCCGCTAAAAGGCTTTTTCCTGTACTTCCATCAATGTCATTGTTCTCTCTTATCACAGACAGTTGCTGATGCAGCACAACAGACCACAAAGGTCATTGGAGAGGCCAAGCCTATTGCTGCATCAACTGTTGAAACCATCTCTTCAGGAGATCCTGTTGTGATTGTTGGAACTGCAGGCGCATTGTTTGCTACATACCTCCTTCTGCCTCCCATCTGGTCTGCAATCTCATATAACCTTCGTGGTTACAAAGGTAATTTTGTTGTTCCTGATGTAGTCGCCTACTATGAGCAAATTCAATTTGGTTGCATTGGAAATTTGGAATTTGAAAATGTGGATTTGGATTTAAGCCGCATATTCAGATCTTTTGAACAGAGAGGTTACATTGTGAGGAGAAATGGGAAGGAAATGGCATATTGAGACTCAGTAGAGAAGTTTCTCAGCTCTTTCATTTGCTTAATTATTTCAAATTCACATATTAAAAAGGCTACAATCACTTGGTTTTTCTAAACTTGAGTATCTAAGTATCTAACCCAGATGTGTGGCTGGAAATTTCCAAATCCAAGGATATTGAAGTAAAATTGAATTAAAAAATAGATTTTGTCTCAAGTAAATTGAGTTTCTTCTCGTTTATCTTTGAAGATTTGTATTACAGCTTCTGATGTTATGTTACGGAGCAAATATGTTACTTACTTTGTTACTTCTCTAGGTGAACTAACTCCTGCTCAATCACTTGATCTAATAACCGCACAAAATCACCTAATGATCGATATTCGATCAGAGAAGGACAAGGACAAGGCTGGTATTCCTCTCCTTCCCCCTAGTGCTAAAAACAAGATGGTTTCCATTCCGTAAGTAAATCAGTAAACCTGCTGCCTTGCTGCATTTACTTCACTTTCTTACTCAACTGCAAATCAGGAGATAAAATACTTTTGCATGAAAATTGCCAGCTAATGTCTTGTATCAATTTGTCCCTCAACTTATCAGCCAATCTGTCCATCTGCTTTCGATGATTGACTGGATAGCTGAGGAAAAATACATCATGGCAGTTGTTGCATTATTACATGAAACTTACATATTAGCCTACGTGTGAAAAGTTCTAGAAAAAATATGATATCCAATTCGTATCCTCTATCTTTCAACAACCTTTTTCATGTCAATGAGCATTGTGATTACTCATTGCTGTAATGTTTCAGTTTGGAAGAACTATCCAGCAAGTTGAGAGGCCTTGTAAAAAATGCAAAGAAAGTAGAAGCTGAAATAGTAGCTCTGAAGATATCATTTCTCAAGAGAATTAACAAAGGCTCAAACATCATAATCATGGATTCGTAAGTTCTTCCACAGCTCCTATCTCTTTGCAAATGATATATACATAGCCGTGCATGAGTAAATTTAGCGTCAGTGTTCGATAAGAGTTAAATGTCTCGAATCTCTATATGTTTCACATTGTTACGGCTTTATGATACACAGATACTCAGATTCAGCAAAAATTGTTGCAAGAGTGTTAACAAGCCTTGGCTTCAAGAACTGCTGGATTGTAGCTGACGGGTTCTCTGGAAGAAGAGGGTGGTTACAGAGCGGACTTGGATCAGATTCATATAACTTTTCATTCGCAGAGGTTCTTTCACCTTCCAGAGTCATCCCTGCAGCAGTTAGACTTTTTGGTACAACCAGCACAAAGTTTCTTCCTAGTTCAGACTAGAGTTTTTTTGACCCATCTGTTAAAAATTTCCCCCATGTGCATTCTTTGTTCAGATAGAATCAATCCTCTGGAATTATCTCTTGTAATTGATTGATCAATGTTAGCTATTCAATCTTTCTCCTCATCAGTTTTGCTGCCTTCTATTATTTTTTTTTGTTCTTGATACATTTATTGAGAGGTTTATATGTGACAAAGTTTAAAAGGTTACCATCAAGCTGAATGGCAAAGATCCTAATTAGAATCAAAACAAAGAAATCGTACTTTGCCTTGACTTGATCAAAAAATGAATAAACTGGCTTCATTTCATGAGTGTGCATTCATTCTAATTCAGAAAGAATTTTTCTTGAAAAGTTAACAGTATCTTTTTGGTTCTTTTGTTGTTACTGTTCATTTGTTAGTTTGTATCTGAGTGTCCCATTCATGCACATTTGTTACTTGAAAAGATATAGTCGTGGAGGTTATTCATATTACTTGCATAGATTCAGAGCTATTCATGAGATAGTGCTTAAATTTAGCCATGCGTTCGAGGACATGTGTCGACATACAATTGAATCTTCCTCAACACGCCTCATTAGTGAAACTACTGCAAGCAAAGAAAGATCCAATGGGAAGATGACACTTGTCAGGGTATAATAGTACTGGAAGACGAGAAGAGTCACGATGACCTCCGACTTCGGGAACAACCGGGACTTGACCAGAGGAGTAAGACATTGACCCCAAAATGTTGTTACTCCGAAGTAACATCACTTTAAGGTCACTATACTCCAAAATAAAGAAGTTACGAGATCAGTCCAATATGATCTTCATCATTTCCGGAGAGGATTCACTCTAAAATCTAACAGAATAAATCGGAAGTATCCCGACCCACACATTAGCCCTCCAAAGTACATGACATCACGTATCTCCATCCGAGATTAGTGAACTTTAATGGCAATCCATTTATCTTAACATGCAAGCATAAATTAGCATGTATAATAATATGTGTAATCATACTTAATGTTATATTAGAGCATGTACCATGTCAAGCACGCACCATGCAACAAGAGAACAATCCAATTGTGGACAGATGTCAACCGAAGGTCGACACCTTCACACATCGAACCCTATAAAGGCCAATGAGCTTATAGAAAATGGGGTTAAAGAATCACATAACTGACTAAATCTTATCACAAGCATAATTCATAAAAATCATCATTCAAAGTTTAGTCATTAGCAATCAACTGGCATACATTGAGTAAAAGAGGAAGATTCTAATCAAAACTACACATACGTGCAAGTCAATTTACACTGGACTTGCAGGACAAATCTCAAACTTCATTGGATTCTAAACAGTCGAGCCCAACATATTGAAGGTACTATATTCTCTCTCATTGTTTCTCGTCTTCAAGATCATTTTAGGTTCTTGCAGGGACTAAGTTAGTTTGTGAAGCATGCTTATAGCCTTATATAGAGGATTTGAACTAGAGATAGCAATCGGATGGAACGGGGTCAGGATTTGCCAATCCTATTCCCGTTTCGATTATGGATTCGGGATACTTAATTATCTCGATTATAGACATGAGATGAAAATCATCTCAAATTATATATCAAAAATTAGTCCATGATTCTGAATCCCAAATGAGATACGAATTTTTTTTATAATATATCAGGATTCATGATGAAATTATGTACCAAATAATATGAGATCCCAAATCCCGATGGAAAATCCAGGATTTTTACTATCCCTCATTGCAACTGTGTAAATCATAGGAATGGTGTTGGAACGGTAGATTAACAATGTGCAGTGCGCCAGATGTTTCTATCATTTCACAGTATAAGTAAATTCCTCACCATACAAGTGTGACAAGTGATGAATAATTTCTATAAATAGAAAAAAGTACAGCAATATAAACAGCTAGTGAAAATCAAAACACCTCGAAAAACAAAGCGTTCTTAGTAAAATTTGGTCTTCTCTGAGACAAAAACACAAACAGATAAGGGGGAGACAATTACCAAAAAAAGAAAATGGCTACGTACAATTACAAATCACTTGACTGCATCACCAGCAACGATATCGAAGCTCTGGGGATACAATCAAAACTAGCAGAGCAGCTCCATGCGAAGCTCACCGAGATCGTCAATAATTACGGCGCTGCCACTCCCGCCACGTGGCAGAACGTCACTGCCGAAATCCTCAGCCCTGACCTTCCCTTCTCCTTTCATCAGATGTTGTACTACGGTTGCTATAAAGACTTTGGACCCGACCCGCCTGCTTGGATTCCCGACCCGTATGTATTATTTGATTCCCTTAGCTTACTTGCATGATATTGAATGATAAAATGAAGTGGGTGGTATTGTGATGGGACCCTTTTTCTAATTTTGACAAGGGTGATTTTGATAATGTTTTGGGAAAATAATTTTCAATTTGGTTGGATGAGCTTCTGCTGAAATTTGGAGTTGATTCAATAAGAATTTATTGATTGGTCTTCGGGTTTTTAGACTGACATGTTAAGTGAATTAAGTAAAATAGTGCAAGTAGAAGTTTTTAGTTCAGTATTTTGAGTCCATATCAGCGTAATTGGGATTCTCATTGCAGAATTATGTGGATTCTCTGATTTTTGGATTGTAACTGAGGATCAGCTATTAACCAAGTATGAAGAAAGACGAAGATTAATTCGATTATGTGAACTTAAGAAAAATGGTTGCTGAAATTCCCGATTATCAGAGTTGAAAAATTTACATGCTTAAAAAAAGGAAAAGTGTTCAAACAGTTGAAGGGGACAATGAAATTTGGAGTCTTAATTTATGGAAATATGTGTTGCTTTGCATTTTTAATTTATATTGTTTATATGAATGCTAAATTGCTCTCCTTTATTGTTTTGTTGTTCCAAATTAATTCCTTCTTGTATGGGTAGGGAAGTTGCAAAGTTAACCAATGTTGGTCAATTATTAGAGAGGCGTGGAAAAGAATTTTTGGGTTCAAGTTACAAGGATCCTGTGTTGAGTTTTTCTGATTTTCAGGAATTTTCAGTCTCAAACCCTGAGGTAGTATTGATGTAACTTTAAGGTGACATTAATAGTACCTTTCTGAATTATGCTTCTCTATGCTGCCATTTATTGCAAAATTATGGTTTCCTATCTCGTTATTTGTTAGGTGTATTGGAAAACTGTATTGGATGAAATGAGTATATCATTTTCGGCACCTCCTCAATGTATTTTACGTGAGAATCCAAGTGGGGAAAACCACTTGTCAAACCCAGGCGGCCAATGGCTTCCTGGAGCATGTATGAATCCTGCGAAAAATTGTTTAAGTTTAAGTAGTGATAGAAGTTTGGATGACATTGTGATATGGTGGCGTGATGAAGGAGATGACAATCTGCCTGTGAAGAGCATGACACATAAGGAATTGAGTGCTGAGGTTTGGTATGGTATTTTTCATTTATAAGCTGTTAGAGTTTTTTTATTATTTTTACTTTTATTTTTTGGTCAATCAATTTATAGATGCTTCATTGATAGTATTATTAAATGATTTTATGGGCATATGCAAATTATTTTATGTTGCTATTAGCATATCAAAGCATAGTTAACTTCGATACTGCCATTAAAAAAGCAATCAGTTATTCTAGTTAGTCCTTAGGTAGACTGAAATCAATATGTCACATGAGACAATGTAGTTTTTCATATGTTATTATGATAATTTTTGGGTAGGAAGAGATGTTTACGTGATGTTTCTAATATTCTTTTGCAAAAGTTCCACCAGTTCTAAGTATGACAATTTTTTCATGGTGCCATAACTTGTAGGTTAGTTGCAGATGCACTCAATGCCCTGGGTTTGGACAAAGGATCTGCTATTGCAATTGATATGCCAATGAATGTCCAGTCTGTGGTTATCTACCTAGCTATTGTTCTGGCAGGATATGTAGTTGTCTCTATAGCTGATAGTTTTGCAGCACTTGAAATATCGACAAGGCTTAGAATATCAAGAGCAAAAGCCATATTTACTCAGGTTATAACCCTGTTTCTTATGAAGGACCATAATGTATCTCAACATTTTGGTTATTCATGGAAACATTTGAGCTTATTGATTCAAATTCAAGCCTGTAATTATGTCCTCATTCATGTGTAATCATCTTATTTTGTCAGGATCTAATCATTCGCGGTGACAAAAGTATACCCTTGTACAGGTAAAGCTTTTGTTACTAGCGAGCCACATACATATACTTGATTTGTCTGTTTTTCCTGTTCATTTTTTGTCCTAATATGTCTCATATTTGAGCTTCGGTTCTGCA
>SKCR01015911.1:0-20903 GCA_019454045.1 Zanthoxylum bungeanum
AGACTCGTGGGACATCGCCCGACCTCGATCTGTAAGAATCACTTGGTCCTGGGGGAATGTTACGTCCCCAGTCCAAGGGCAGACTCGGTGGGACATCGCCCGACCCCGATCTGTAAGAATCCCTTGGTCCCGGGGGAATGTTACGTCCCCAGTCCAAAGAGCAGACTCGGTGTGGGACATCGCCCGACCCCGATCTGTAAGAATCACTTGGTCCTGGGGGAATGTTACGTCCCCAGTCCAAAGGGCAGACTCGGTGGGACATCGCCCGACCCTGATCTGTAAGAATCACTTGGTCCTGGGGGAATGTTACGTCCCCAGTCCAAAGGGCAGACTCGGTGGGACATCGCCCGACCCCGATCTGTAAGAATCACTTGGTCCTGGGGGAATGTTACGTCCCCAGTCCAAAGGGCAGACTCGGTGGGACATCGCCCGACCCCGATCTGTAGAATCACTTGGTCCTGGGGGAATGTTACGTCCCCAGTCCAAAGGCAGACTCGGTGGGACATCGCCCGACCCCGATCTGTAAGAATCACTTGGTCTTGGGGGAATGTTACGTCCCAAGTCCAAAGGGCAGACTCGGTGGGACATCGCCCGACCCCGATCTGTAAGAATCACTTGGTACTGGGGAATGTTACGTCCCCAGTCCAAAGGGCAGACTCGGTGGGACATCGCCCGACCCCGAGCTGTGAGAATCGCTGGTCCTGGGGGAATGTTACGTCCCCAGTCCAAAGACAGATTCGGTTGTGGTTGTTTTCGCTATTTTCAAGGGGTTTTGCCAGAAAATGAATTTTTATTCATGCTTGGGGGCGTGCTGCCCTCTTTACAACAGTTGTTCCGGTTCGTTGTTTTGCCCGGTTTCTGCAAAAAAAGAAAATAGAAGAAAGGAAGGTTGATTTTTACGGGAAGTATTTTTCTTAACATTTCGGCGTTCCATGGTTTCTTCACTTCGTGCCGTCCAGGTGTTCTAGGATGTAGGCCCCTGGTCTTACTGCCTTGGTGATTTTGTAGGGTCCTTCCCACTTGGCACCTAACGACCCTTCTTCTGGTCGTCGGGTGTTCAGAGTCACTTTTCTTAGCACTAGATCGCCTGTTAGAAAGGAGCGGGTCCGAACTCTCCTATTGTAGAAGCGGGCCATTCTCCTTTGGTAGATTGCTGCTCTCACCTGCTGACTGTTCTCTTCTTTCTCCGATCAGGTCGAGGTGGTTTCTGATAAGTTCTTCGTTTCGCTCGTTCTCAAAGTGGCGGACTCTGTGGGTTGATATTCCGATTTCTGCTGGGATGACGGCCTCGCATCCGTATGATAGGGAGAAGGGTGTCTCTCCGGTTGAATCTTTGAAGGTCGTCCGGTGTGCCCACAGTACTTCCGGTAGCTCCTCGACCCACAGGCTTTTGCTTGATCCGAGTCGAGCTTTCAGGTTTGACTTGATGGTTTTATTGGTGGCTTCAACCTGCCCGTTTGACTTGGGATGGGCCGGCGAGGCGAATTTCAAAGTTATCTGGAGGTCTTCACAAAGTTTCCTGAATCCCCTGCTGTCGAATTGCTTTCCTTGTTGTCGGTGATGATTGCTTGGGGGATTCCGAACCGACAGACTATATTTCTTTTCAGGAAATCTGTGGCCTTCTTTTCTGAGATGGTGGACAAGGGCTCTGCCTCTACCCATTTGGTAAAGTAGTCTATGGCCACGATTGCATATTTTGCCTTACCTCGTCCTTTCGGCATTGGCCCTATGATGTCTAGCCCCCACTGTGCGAACGGCCAGGGGCTGGATATGGTGGTCAATTGCTCTGCCGGCTGATGGTAGAGGTTGGCATTCTTCTGGCAACCTTCGCATTTCCGTGCTATCCTCACGCCATCCTGGTGCATGGTTGGCCAGTAAAACCCTTGCCTTAAGGCTTTGAAGGCGATTGATCTTCCCCCGGCGTGGCTTCCGCAGATGCCTGCGTGAATCTCTCTGAGCACGTAGTCTGCTTCTTCTGGTGCTAAGCATCTTAGGAGGGGTACGGTGTATCCTCTCCGGTAGAGTACTCCTCCTTCAATCAGGGAAAACTTGGTGCTCTTGAACTTCAGCTTCCTGGCCTCCTTTTTATCTTTAGGGGTTTCTCCCGTTTCCAGATATCTCCTGATCGGCTGCATCCATGAATCTTGCCTTCTTCTTCTAGTACATCCACCTCTGCCTCTCCTATGCTTCTTTCTCGGAGGTATATGAGAGGGATTACTCTGGGGTTTTCTGTCCTCATTGAAGAGGCGAGTCGGGCTAGGGAATCTGCCTCGCAGTTGTCTTCTCGTCCGACCTGTTCGAAGAGTACGTTTCCTACTTTGTCCACCCATTTCTTCTTCACTTCGGCTAGGTAAGCTACCATGGCCGGTTCCCTGGCTTGAAAGTCTCCTTTCAGCTGTTGTACTACTAGCTGAGAATCGCTCCTGATCACTACGTTGTGGACCCCTACTACCGTACATAGCCTTAGTCCGGCCAGTATTGCCTCGTACTCTGCTTCATTGTTTGTAGTTTTGAAGGCGAACTTGAGGGCGAGCAGTATCTCTTCTCCTTTTCACTTTTTAGTGCTACCCCTGCTCCGTAGCCGTGCGGACTTGTGGATCCGTCCACAGACATTTCCCACCTGTCTTCTTCCACGGCCAGGACCTGTGGTTCCGTGAGCTCTGCTATGAAGTCTGCTAAGGCCTGTCCTTTTATTGCTGTTCTCGGGAGGGGAGATGTCGTGCTCGCTTATTTCTACCGACCACTTCATTAGTCTCCCTGAGGCCTCTGGTTTTTGCAAGATTTGTCTCAGGGGATAATCCGTGTATACCTTGATAGGATGGGCCTGAAAGTAGGGTCGTAACTTCCGTGCCGCAGTGACCAGGGATAGGGCAATGAGTTCGTGCGTGGGGTATCAAGTTTCTGCGTCCAGTAGGGCTTTACTGACGTAGTAAACCGGTTTCTGGACATGGTCGGTCTCTTGTACCAGTGCCGAGCTTACTGCGTGCTTTGAGACGGCCAGGTATAGATATAGTGTCTCCCCTGGGAGGGGTTTGGCTAAGAGAGGGGTTTGTGCCAGGTATTTTTCAGGTGCTGGAAGGCCTCTTCACACTCAGGTGTCCAGTCGACCCCTTTTTGAGCTTTTTGATGACTTTGAAGAAGGATGGCACTTGTCGGTTGCTCGCGAGATGAATCGGTTGAGTGCGGCGATTCTTCCTGTGAGGCTTTGTACTTCCTTAACTTTCCGGGGTGATTTCAGGTCTAGCACGGCTTGTATCTTTGGCGGGTTTTGCTTCAATACCTCGTGAACTTACCATGTAGCCCAGAAATTTTCCTGAGGCTACCCCCCGAATGCACACTTCTCTGGATTGAGCTTTAAACTGTGTTTCCTCAGGAGTTCGAAAGTTTTCTTCAGGTCGGCCACATGGTCTCTTGGTTCTCCGGACATTGTTATCATGTCGTCGACATATACCAACATGGTTGTGCCGATGAGCGGTTTGAAGATTTTGTTAACCAGTCTCTGGAAAGTCGCCCCTGCATTCTTTAATCCGAAAGGCATTACTTTATAAAAATACAGCCCTTGGTCAGTGATAAAGGTGGTCTTTTCCTCGTCCGCAGGGTGCATCTTGACTTGATTGTATCCGAGAAAGCGTCCATGAAGCTTAGCAGCCCTTGGCAGGCTGTGGTGTCTACCAGTTGGTTATATTTGGGAGGGGAAAGCTATCTTTTCGACATGCTTTGTTGAGGTCGGTGAAATCTACGCACATTCTCCACTTTCCGTTAGATTTTTTCACCAATACTACGTTGGACACCCATTCTGGGTATTTTACTTCCCGGATGAAACCGGCTTTCAGCAGTTTTTCCACCTCGGTTGCTATTGCTTGCTCCGCATCACTCCTGGTTGAATATTCTCCTCTTCTGTTTTACTGGTTTGTGTAACGGGTTCACTGCTAAGCGATGGCTTACGAATTTTGGGTCGATTCCGGGCATGTCATCGTGTCCCCATGTAAAAGCGTCGGGGTACCCTTGTAGACATTCCAACAAGTCTTTTCTTAGGGCCTCGTCTAGACTTCCCCCTATTTTTATGCTTTTCTTTGGCCCGAATAGTTTTACTTTCTTCTAATTCTTCGGCTGCTCCGAGCCGTGCAGCTTTATCGGGCCGAGGAGCGGGGTCTTTTCCTCGTGTTCTTGTCGTCCTCGTCTCTCTGTCTCTTCTTGGTGTCTCTTTCCACGCAGAGGGTCTCTCGCGAGTAAGTGGCAAAACAGCTGCGGGCTATCTTCTGGCTTCCGCATATGATCCCGATCCCTTCCTGCGTGGGGAACTTCAATTTCAAGTAATAACAGGACATTGCGGCCTTGGTTCTCATCATGAAGGGGCGGCCGACAATGACTTGATAACTGTTCATGCAGTCTACTACAGTGAAGTTTATCATGATTGTTCGGGTTTTTGGGGCGGTTCCGATAGTCACTGCTAGTTGAATCCTTCCCAGCGGGACGACCGTTGATCCCCCGAAACCGTACAGGGGGGTGATGTCTTTGGTTAGAGCTGTGCATTCTACCCCCAGGCTCTCCAAAGTTTCTTTGGAAATTATGTCTACTGCGCTCTCCCGGGGTCCACCAAGATTCTGTCCACTTCTGTGCCACCGATTGTTGCTTTGATTATTAGTGCGTCGTCATGGGGGAAACTTACCCCCTGAGCGTCTTCATCGGTGAACATAATGGGTGTCGACCGACTTCCTCGTGGGTTTGGGATTTTTTCTGTTTTCAGCACCTCTGTCCCCCGTGCCCGGCTGTAATTCTTCCTCGACCGGTTAGAGTCCCCGGCCAGCGTTGCCCCCCTCCTGCGATGACGTTCACCTCTCGATTCCTTGCCCTTTGTCTGGCGGCCATGATATTGTGGTCGATGTAATTGTTCAGGTACCCGTTCCGGGCCAGGTCCTCCATTTGTTCTCGCAGGTCCTTGCATTCATCGTTTGTGTGCCCTTTTAGATTGTGGTGCAGGCAGTAGGATCTTTTGTTTTTTCTGTCTGGGGGAAACCTCCTGAGGTCGGGCTCTATTAAGAGGCCTTTCTCCTGTATCTCCATGATGATTTCCCCTGGCGGCTTGCTTAGGGGAATATACGCTTCCTCCCGGACCACATGGTTTACTGAGTTGCGGGTCTTTTGCTTTGATCCTTTTGTGCCATTGGTTTGAACTCTCTGGGTCTTGGATTGAACTTCCGGAATTCTCTCTCCGGTCGCCGGTGGTCTTCTCTCCTGGTTACCCTTTCTCTGGCGGTTGTCCCTCTCCGGGATACTTTCTCCTCGCTTTCTAGTAGGACGTACTTCCTGGCCACCTCCAGTGCAGTAGCGTAGTCTGGTGTTTCGTGGATCCTCAGGTGGGTCCATAGTTTCCCGACCCTTAGGGCCCCTTTCAGGCTTTCCAGGGCTTCCTGGGATTCGTACCCTCCGACCTCGAGTACAGTGTTGTGATACCTTTCAATGAAGTTTTTTAGTGTTTCGTCGTCTCCTTGTTTCATGAGCCTTAGTTCTCCTATTGTTTTTTTAGGGGTGCAGGCTCCTTTGAAATGCCGGATAAACGACTTCTTAAGTTGGGAGAAGCTCTGAATGCTCCTCGGGGCCAGACTTCTATACCATAGGATGGCAGGTCCCCCTAAAGTTAAGGGAAATACTTTGCATATGGCGTCACCCGTTACCCCCTGTACTTCCATCAGGAGGACAAAGTTTTCAATGTGGGATTTTGGGTCAGAGTGGCCTTTGTATGGTGCCATGGTCGGCATGTTAAATCGCTTCGGAAACTGTGCTGCCTTTATTTCTTCCGTAAGGGGAGACCCCTCTTCCTCGCCTCGGGTGTCTCCTGCCCCGATCTTGAGGCTTTCTCCCCATCTGGTCATCTCTTTTCTCAACCAAGATTTTATTTCACGGGTTGTGCCCCCGTGCCGCCTTCTGTGTTCTTCTGTTCGACTGTCGCCCCGGGCGTGGCGTTCTTTAAACTCAGAGGTCTCCTGTACGTCTTCGTTATACTTTCTATCCTCCCTCTTGGAGTTGTAAAAACTGTCGGAGGAGGGGTCGGGTGATTGTTCTTCCTCTTCTTTTCCCAGGTGTCTTCTATCTTCCTACCACCGCAGATCTTATCCCATAGGGGCCTCTCTTTCTGGGTCCCTCGTCTTCGCTTACATCTACTACTCTTTTCCCTCTTTCCCTCCTCTGTCCGGTCTCGGTTTCCGTTTTCTCGTTGTTTGCTCCTTCCATTCTTTCTAGTCGATCCATCATAGACCTCATGCCATCTTCCATTTTTTTCATCCAGTCCATTGCCGGACCTCCTGATTGGTGATTCTCGTCCTCCGCCATTTGTCTTATCACGTGAACTGCTTTTTGTGAAGTATCCCCACAGACGGCGCCAACTGTTGACGGTGGATTTTGGTCTCAGGGTAATATTGGAATATCACTCCCGAGGAATCCTCCTCCAACTGTGAATTTGTTTGGTTATGGGGGACCAAAGGCAAATTTAGCGGAAAACAAGAAAATACGCCAATCAGACAAGGTGTTTTAACGTGGTTCGGTGGATTTTGGGATCCGACCTACGTCCACGGGCAAGAACAGGATGGTGCTTTTTATTACTCAAATACACTCCTCGGGTCTCTTCTTTGCTTTTACAAATTAGAGCTCTATGATTCTAATCTCTCACTCTTGTGATGATTTTCAGATGATCCTTTACACATGCTCTACCCTTCTATTTATAATAATACAGAAATCAGATTCCTATTTGCATAAGAAATCCTATTTGGACTCAATCTTCTCTTCTTGTAGGGTTTCCTGATCCGGTATTGCCTTCTTCTTCCGTATTCCCTTTTGTATTCTGACTCTCTCTCCTTGCGAAAGTAGGATATATTCCTTATCTTATCCATAAGAATGGGCTGCTGTTGTCTTGAACACGGTCCGTCATCTGGTTGGTCTTAATGAGGTCGGCCATCACAATCTTTTATGCTGAGAGCATTCATGCCGACATCTATAGTGCTCGGTCACCCGAACCATAGCGGTCGGTTTTCACATGAACTGGTCGGGTCGGTTAGATGATCTCAGCCAGACAGAGAATTTACCCTTTTGTCCTTGTCGTGCTGCTTTAAATGTTGTAGCGCTTGAAAACACCATCAACACTTGGCTTTCATTAAAATTCTCCATAGAATACCTGGGAGAAGCAGGCATTATTCTAGGAATAAAGATCTACTGAGATAGATCTAGAAAGCTGCAGACAACCTTCCCAGAGCTAGTACATTTTTGAAATGTATGTGACTAGATGTCTCATATTCTTTGAGCATATGTAGACGCTATAAGGCCAATCCAGGTGATGGTCACTGGATTGATCTAAAGAACATCCTTGAGTGTCTTAGACGAACTAAGGATGCTTTCAGAAAATATAGGGAAATGAGAACTTGAGGTGACTAGGTCCATCGCTGTAAGTTTACAAATCGATAGAGACGACTTTAAGTCGCAATAAGGGTACATATTTAGTTTGAATAACGGAATAGTGAGCTGGAAATCTTATGTCGAGTACTCGGGAAACCGTGTTTCCTAGCGGGCTAGGATCCCTTTAAATATCACACAATCTTGACTTTGGCCAACAAATTGTATGATAATTAACTAGATAGATCTCTAAGATCAATAGGATCCAATCCAATTCCTAGATCCAGTAGGGGGACATCCAAGTCCGAAACATATATCTTATGTATGCCAATATATCCAATATATTGCCTAACCTTTTTCCTCTGAATCAACTAAGCCTTGGCTTTGGCACAACAAACTTAGTGATCCCAGTCAAGCGTGACCTATTGACCATGGAAAGCTTCGTAATCAATGTCGATGGACAAGAAGTGGTATTGACTTTGGCCAACAAACCACAACTTGGACAAGACACCGATATGGAACAAAGCTCTCGTGATTCAAACACATCCTCGACGGACAAAGGCCTTGAATTTTGCCAACAAGCCAATGCCAGTCTTGGATCTTGAGTAAGAATCACTCAATTGAAGGAAAAACACTTAATATTTAGCGAGGGTTTTCGCGTGCAAATTGGCAACAAATTTATTATCTTTGTTAAGGTCTCATCATCATACACCCTTAAACATGCATTCTAAACACATAATAAAGCGCATATGAAAAATAATAATGATATGCGGATGGATACTTTACACATTGATCCTAGATCAAATCTTTTCCTTTCTCTCTCCCGCTAGCACAAGTATTTACTTCTACCCGTTACATTACACTTCTAAAGAAACCTCATTTACATTGAGGGGAGGTGAGAAGAGAATACAAAGAATAAAGAGGTGATAAGGCTGGACACGCAGGTCTAATTAATAAATCAAAATTATTACAACAATTTCTAAAATTGCCCCACCCATCTAATATCCATATGATATACATTATTCATGCATCGCAACCATGTATTCACACAAGCATGTTATCAATCAATCTAATCAAATTAATTAATCTGATAATTAGTGATCATCCAATGTTCAAACAACGATTTGATTTTGCTCGAGTCAAACTCGTTTTGCGAATAAGTACTCAAAGTACGAATTCTCGAATTAAATTAAACTACATAATTAAATCCAATTCAATTTATATTTAATACTAACTCGCTATTTAATTCCAAATTAATTACTACACTTTATTAACAAACCTATACGACTTAAATTCCAGATTTAATCGTTACGGGTCTCAAAGCCCGATTAACGTCCAACGTCAATTCAATTAAAGTCCAATGTGCTTTTAATTAATTTCTTAAGGCATGGACTTTTGGTCAACTCGGGTCAAACCGAATAACCAAAATCCAATCCGAGAATTACCCCATAAGCCCAGAAATCAATTTTGGTCCATTAGGCCCAATTAAACTTTAAAGGTCCATTAGTCGCATTTGGGCTTTTTGGAAGCGGTTTTGGGCCCAATTGGATCCATCCATTGGCCTAACTTGGTACAACCAAGTACCAACTAACGTAACAACCATTAGCCCATAACAACATAACAAGCCCAATTCAATTTAAGGCCCAATTAATTAAATCATAAAAGTCCAATTTCATAATCTAATTAATCATAAAGTGTACAACACAATTAATCACCCAAATCAATATTTCCAAAACATCAAATTAGCCAAATTAATCATGCTTATCATTATTAAATTATGTTCAACACAATTTAAAAAAAATCAAACCTATATACATGCTATATTAGTCTCGGCCAAAGGGGAATTTTATGCCCAAATCAAATTCAATCCAATTAAATTCAATTTAATATTAAATCAATATCCCCAAATGATTTCCAACACATCCAATGATCAAAATCAAAAAAAAAACCAAGACAATTTAGGGCATCCATATTTTCGGTCAAGCCTCAAAAATTGGGGAAATTTGTTCCAAACACAATTTCTACAAATTGATCTAATCAATCCTCAATTAAACATCAATTAAGCATATTAAATCATCCAATTTCATTATTCATGCTCAAAATCAATTTTACCCAAATTTTAACCCTAAATCATTTTCATGCTCAACCTTGCTCAAGATACCATTGTTGGAGTTTTCTAAACATCCCAAGGATCATTTCAAGCATGAAATTAGTGCGAATACAAATCAACGAAGTTTTAGAATACTTACATCGAACGGTTGAGACGATGCGGTGAAGACAAAAACGCTTCTGCCCTCCTCCATGAAGCTCGGCAGTGGGCTATTTTTCAGTCTTCAAAATCGGCCATCTTGGTCCTCCATTGATGCTCCAAGCTCCAAGCTTCCAAAAGGGATTCCAAGCTCACGAAATCACTGCCCTATCACCTTGTTATGTCTCCTAGAGTGTGCTAGCACTTGGTGTTTTGCCACAAAAACACCATCTTATTTCTCCTTCATCATTCGACAGTTGCATATAAATAGAAGGCAGAAATGGCGTGAGAGAGAATAAGGTTTTGGCTCCAAAACCGTGAGCTAAGGAGAGAGAAGAAGAAATGTGTATTTGTTAATTGTTTTCTAAAAACAATTAAACATATACCATAATTATTTTCAAAAAAGTCAAGAATTAAATGCTTGCCATCATCTCACATCAACTCACATCAATCAATCAATCAATTGTCACATCACTCAAAGTGACATGTGATTTGACGCTTGATGTGACTAATGATTTGACGTTTGATTTGACTTGCGTGCCGTACTCGAATTCGAAATGCGAATGCGCTCGCAAATAATCCCGGGCTCGGGTTCGCTAATTCCAAATTAACGAATTTTTCGTTGCGACGTAATTAAATGATTACGCCTAGCGAAATCACTATTCACGTCGCTAACAAATTAATTCTAAATTAAGTCGTTCGCCCGAATTAAAATCTAATTTTAATTCTGCGTCGAAATCCAATTTTGTTTAATATATCGAATATATTAATTAATCGATTAATTCTAAATTAATCGTTTTCTCTCTCTTAATGATATTTTATCCCAGATAAAATATCTCCGTAATTAATCCCAAATTAATTTTCTCTCTCAAAAAATTAATCCCAGATTAATTAAAAGTGCGAGTCATACGTCATCGGTGAATCTTCGGGAAGCGACCCATGAGATACCCGGATATGTTGGCAGTAAATTCGGTCGTCGGACTATCCGAACACGTAAGTACTTAGTATTACATTTATACCGATTTACAAGACAAGGTTGGCTTCTAGCAAAGCGTCATGCCTATCCAATTCTCCAGAAATATCCTTACAGGAATAAAGGATCTATATCAGGCGTAGTATACGTAGTATTGCGTATGTCGATCCAGTATATGATGATCATGTGCTAGGCCTGAGGCTGGAATTATGTCTGCCCCGTATGAAGCACATGTCGGATGTCTGGTAACTAGTCTCTATAATCGGATAAACATGACCTTGTCATTTTATCCCGATAGCTGCAGCATTTAAGATAACCAGTCACGTATCCTACGTGACCTTCATCTCCATATAACTGGAGTGATACTTCCGTCTTGACATCACACCCAACACACTACGATTCTCGATATACCCAGAAGAGGCGTACACAGAAACCGGTTAAAGCCCTGGACGACCAAAACCAAAGTATATTGATTGTCGTAAGTATTAGCGGTGCAAGTCTCAGGTTAAGACCAAATACACCTACCCTGATTTCGGACTTCCATAGACACATAGTTATACTACCAATGGAATTCTGAGGGGGTCTATCCAGAGCGAAGCTATTTCCCGTACCATCGGTAAAACACAACCTCCTATTACACTTGCATGAGCATCCTATACCCAAATATATTAGAACTATACCGTTGTGCCCTCACAACGCGCACAAGTGTAATACTAGTCTTTTACGCATTTATCGATGTCCAATCTCGACAATGCTCTGACTAGGGATATTTAATGATTAATCCTTTGTGGACTGATACTGTCTCATATCATTCTCAATCCAGGAACTAATCATAGGGACCTTCTATCATTTATACATCTAGGTGATCTAATCACAAATGATAAGAGAGCAATCTCCTTTGTCACATAGTTAATTTGGACAATAACACAATGATCTGTACAAATAGTGAAGCTATGGGTCATAATTGTCCAACATAAAGGTACGATTTGAGGTCACCATTTTTAATATTTCTTCGCATATTAGATTCAGGTTTTGACACAGTATTTCCAGCCAGAGGTACACTACGTCTAACCAGGCATGCACACACCTCCGACCAATGATATATATATTATATATATATATATATATATCTATATCTGGACGCATTTACTTTTTTCTGTAGTTAATTGCATGCCTAGTTATTGTCATGTTACTCGTTAGTATTCCTTTATACAAGATTATATTTTCGTTTTACCATTTTAGTTGATAATACACATATGTTTAGTTTATTGTCTAAAATGTGGATTAATATACATGATCTGCTAACTGTACTATATGTGAATGAAGTCCGGCCAAACTTGTCTTATGTCTTGCCAGACATGAACGATATCCAGCCATATAATCCCCTAGTATGTAAGATGAAAACCCAAACGTAAATGGATGATAATATGGTTCGCACTCGGGATACAAATTCACATACCATTGTTGGATGACCTTTTCATTACTGTTATTGTCACAATGCATGCTTGTTATATATGTGTATAAATGTTTTTGGACTACGCAGAATGTCCACCCTGACTTCGTTTAAGTCTGGCCAGACATGAACAAATATATTCGGTTGACCTTGCGCTATATTCGACCAACCATATACTATATCCGACCAGGCTTCTCCAAGGCAGGCTCTTTTGGGACATGTTTCAATTGTTTAATTATTATTATTGTAATTATTTATTTGCACACATGAACTTTATTTATTAATCGTATTTTACTTTATCATCTTTACGCTTTATATGCTTTATAAATTGTATTATATGTGACTGCATTATAAGACATGAGGATACTTTCTTTGAGTATAAATATTATACTGGCATCAGTAAAGGACCATTCCGAATCCAAACGGGTTTAACGTCAGACTTTGCAAGTGGTGTAGTGCGGCCTTAAATCATTCTTGGTGTCTCATACTGGGTGGCTACTCCATTATTCTCTGATTAGTCCCCCGCAAGACTATCCGTACTCTCTATAACTGCGAGCCCAGCAGTGCAGTGGTCGCCAATATCATAGGCATAGCGGTAAACCTCATTTCGCTCCTACACCTATTATTATGCATGTTAATTAATCCTGTATGCCAGGTTAAGTGGTTTGTTATTCAAGTTCACTAATCTCGGGCATAGCTATATGTGACATCATGTTTTCTATGGTATTTTGGGACACTCTGATGTATTTCGGAATTTTTCGGAGTTTTTTTAGGTCATTGTTGTCGAGGTCGGAGTATTTATGGTGTACTCTGAAGTAATCTATATCCAGAACCAATTTAAACCAGATATCATTTGACTCTTTTATGTTCTTTTTACTCCGGAGTGTACTGGTCTAGGAATGATTCTACTCCGGAATCATTCCGGAATAATAACATTATGGAGTAACACTACTCTGGATTCACAGTACTCCGGGGTAGCTTAGTTCGGGAAAATATCATTTCATGGTTGTACTACTCCAAAGTAATATCAATTCGGAGTAGTCAGACTTCGAAAGTGATTTCAAACACTTATAGTCTGCTAGTGCTATTGTGCCATGACAAGTGTCATTTTCCTAGTGGACGTTTGTCTGTACACAGCAGTTCCATTAAAGAGGGGTGTTGAAAAAGATTCTTTTAGATGTTGACACGTGTCCCCATTGGCTGGGCTAAATCTGAGCACCTACAATCGGTATAGTAGATAATCTTGTATCATTTTTTAAATTAGTTTGTGATTCCTAATCATGATTTGAGATTTTTAAACAAAAAATAAGATATGAGGAAAACAAATTATGCTGACTCTCGTATTGAATGGTACAAAATCTTAAATCACAATGAGATTCAGTTACATATTTAATAAATAAGTTTAGGAAAATAATCATTTTTACTTGATAAATAGTGTAAATGTTTACCATAAAAAAGTTGAAATTGTTATATTTTCCACTTTTTAATGAATGATTTTTAAATTTGATATGCAAAAAAGAACAAATTCAAAATATTTATGATAAATGAAACAAAAAATGATAATTTCCAAATTATATTATAATCAAATTTGCTCTTTGGCCAATGATCTTTATACTTATTACCATTTCACGAGATGATAAATTAAGAGACACAGCTGACAGCACAGTCTAAATATCGCCACGTGGAAATTGGGAAGTATTCTCCATGCCACCTGTGAATGACATAGGTCGGTGAAGGATTTGTTTTTGGTGGGTCACAGCAGAGCAATAGATACTAGATCGATAGGTACGAGAGCATTAACGTGTAAATAAATGTTACTTGAAGACGAAACTACCCCTTATTTTATTGCGAATTACTCACACAGCCAAGACCACTTGGAAATCAATGTAATTTAAACTGAAAATATCGAACTTTATTTGCTTGTCGTTTATGTATTATGTTTGCGTGCCAAGTGCCATCCTTGACCATGGCTTTTCAAATTAGGAAGGTGTTTTTACTGTATATCCCTCAATTTTGACGTAACTATAAAACCAATCCAACAATTTGTGATATTTTACCTGAATTACAAAGCAACAAGAAAAGTGAAATTATTTAATTAATTTTAATGGGTGATAATGATGACAAAGAGCACAAATAAAAATGAAGAGAGTTACAAGTGTATATATTTTGATTCATGGACCACAATCCATTCAGAAAAAAATTAAATTTAAATTGATGAGTTAATGTTAGAGTTGTCAATGGGTTGGAACAGAATAAGATTTAGGTCATATGAAATAAGATAAAAATATATTTCGGTTTCGTTCTATTTTATTAAAAATCTCATCTTATCTCGTAAAATTCCGCACTTCCCGTGAAAATCTTGTCTCGATTCAAAATTTTCCTTCACGATTTCAAAACGGGACAAAAAATTATTGCGAATCCCGTCCCCAACAGGATGGAATCCCGTTGGGACGGGACGAGACGGGTTCAAATGCCAGCCCTAGTTAACGTAGAGGTGGATTGAAAATTGGAGGTATTGATCAACATTTGAAGGCATGAGTGGTTTTTAAAGGCACTATATAGATGGAATGCAATGATGTCATGTATATTAAAAATTATGTGTTATGTGTAGTCATATGTTATGACTCTGTAATAATAACTCCAATAACCCAGTTAATATGGATGGTCCTGAATTCACTCAAATTTTAATATATTAAATAAAAGAATTGTCTTCTCAATGGATTTGTAAGTGGAAGAGCCACAACACATTGTCGGTATCAAATATTGTTTGTGCGGTATATTTTACATTTTTTCTTACAATAAAAATAATAATAATTAAAATTGTGAAATCCAGGAACATCCAAATTTCACCAATATATTTATTTTATTTTTCATGAAATTTGGTATTTCTTATATGTTTGTAAATTTCGTGTCAAAATTTATCTAATCGAGTTGTAATTTATTAGAAAGATCTTTGATATGTTTGGACAAGCTTCTGAAGATGAAGAGTGTTTTACCATAATGTCATGAACAGTATTTTGTGTAAATAATAATTTTACTAGAATAAAATCTCATTCGAATGAATCTTTCAGTGGGTTACGCGTTCGAACACAATAGTACCTTCGTTCGAACGAGTGAACAATGACTTGCGACGATATGCGTGAACATGACTTGATGCAGTAACCTTACTACAATAGTATTGTTAGGTTATAGAAAATCCTAATCTATATATACCTTCGGTTACCCCTTTTTGCCTCTTGTGGAAAAACACATTGCAAAAACTTAATTTCACTTACTTTGTTTTAGAGATCATCATTGCGACTCAAATCATTTATCCATGTATTCTTCTTTGTGAGTTAGATTCTCTCTTTGATTAACCATCAATACCAAATCTTACCAAACCCTAACCATTTTTGAGTTGGGGATTGATCATCAGAATTCTGGTGAGAGCGAATTCATTTATTGGGTTCAGAGACTTCATAATATTTTTCATGAATTTAGGTATTTTTTACCTTTTGGTTTTACATGTTAATAAACTTCATGCCAAAACTTGTCCCACCAAGTTTAACCGATTAAGAAGAATTTTGAAATGTTTGGACAAGTTTCTGTATGTGAACTATATTTTGCTATAGTGTTACGAACAAATTTTGCTACAATAATGTGTGTTGGCGGCTGATTTTCGTTTCAGGGGAAAATCGGTAAACTTACTTCTCGAACAATCTTCCCTCAACTGTGAATTTGTTTGGTTTGGGGATCAAATACAAATTTAGCAAAAGATGAAAGAAACACACAGACAAAATATAGGGTTTAACGTGGTTCGGCGGAATGGATCCAACCTACGTCCATGGACACAAGGGAAAAGAAGTTTTTATAATGTGGTCGGGTATGAACGACCTGCCTATCTCTCAATTACTAAAGGCTTTTTGCTCTCTTTTACAAGTGCGAAATAAAAAATTAGGTTTGCCTTTACAATGAATTCTCTACTCCTTTATATACTAGATCCAGTTACACTGTTACACCAATCTCATGACGTCAGCCACTTGAATCTGTCTCCGCCGCATGGGTTCTCTACCCCAACTACTATACAAACCATAGCTTTGTCGCCTGACGTCTCTACTCTCTGCCATCTAAACTTCATTAAATGACCTATTCTTAGTAACTGTCACACGTTTTGCCTTAATGCCATCCTGTGATATGTCAACTCCCATGCGATAGTGCATGCCAGAAGATAAGCCGGTGACATGCTCATTTCACATAAGACCTTTTAGGAAGTGCAAGTCGCTATATAAGGCTTACGTCACTTGAATTTAATTACACTACTAACACCATGACCCGACCAACTGGGTCGGGCAACCGAAACAACTGTCAATCTGTCCTGCTGTGCTACCAGGTCGGGTCGGCTCTAAGGCCTTCGCTCTGCTTTGCTTCTCTGAACATCTTTCCAACTCGGGTTATGATCTTTTCTAGGTAACACCTCGGGTCGAATATCAAGTGCAACCCATTCCAGACCTCTTCGCAGGGCCGGATGCCCTTGTTACCTGGTGATCGGGTGAAATCACTCACGTAACACAAACACACGTATCACTCAAGTAGTATAAAATATATCGATTCCACGAGGACTTAATACCTTAGATATTAATTTATGACGTTAAATGCTTACGAGTATCTAATAGATTGATTGTTGTTTGGATGATGATTTTTGTCTGAAAACAAGTAAATAAAATAGTGCGAAAGTAAATTAAAGGAAACTTCAATATTATAAAACTATCTAGTGTTGTGAATCTTTCTCATATCTTTTAAAGATGAAGTGGTTATCTCATGTTTGTGTAATATATTAGTTTATTAACCTGGAACACAAAAATATGCAAAAGCCTATGTCGATGGTCAGATGCAAACACCTAAATAACCTAATTAATCATATGTCTATGTTAACCAAGTTACCTGAATTCATTAAGATTAAGTTCCAATTATGGCTACCCCCGCCCGACAAGTATATGTCTATCATGGAAGGAAATATACCTAATGATCACCATGTCCCAAGGTGAGATCGTGAGCTATTGAGTCTAAGGCTGAAACCTGAAATTCCTTCGTCAAGTTTATTTTAAGTTTACCGTATCAATCTTATTAGTGGCCAATTAACAATGGGATGATGTGATAATGGTCCATTTCCGAACCGTTGCTCTATTTTTAGAGTGCCATTTTTGGCAAGTGATGAGATGATGGTCCATTTCGAACCGTGCTCCATTTTTGGAGTGCCATTTTCGGCAAGTGATGAGATGATGGTCCATTTCCGAACCATTACTGATATGATGTGGGCCCCGCCCCCAGAGTACTATACCCGGCAGAACTAATATTGAACCAATGTGGGCCTCGCCCCACAGAATGCCATACCCGGCGGAACTGATATTGAACTGATGTGGGCCTCGCCCCCAACTGATACTGATATGGGCCTCGCCCCTCAGACTGATACTGATATGGGCCTCGCCCCCAGACTGATACAGATATGGGCCTCGCCCCAAGACTGATACTGATATGGGCCTCGCCCCTAGACTGATGCTGATATGGGCCTCGCCCCCAGACTGATACTGATATGGGCCTCGCCCCCAGACTGATACAGCTGATATGGGCCTCGCCCCCAGACTGATACTGATACGGGCCTCGCCCCAAGACTGATACTGATATGGGCCTCGCCCCCAGACTGATACTGCTGATATGGGCCTCGCCCCCAACTGATACTGATATGGGCCTCGCCCCAAGACTGATACTGATATGGGCCTCGCCCCAAGACTGATACTGCTGATATGGGCCTCGCCCCCAGACTGATACTGATAAGGGCCTCGCCCCAAGACTGATACTGCTGATATGGGCCTCGCCCCCAGACTGATACTGATATGGGCCTCGCCCCAAGACTGATACTGCTGATATGGGCCTCGCCCCCAGACTGATACTGATACGGGCCTCGCCCCTAGAATGATACTAATATGGGCCTCGCCCCAAAACTGATACTGATATGGGCCTCGCCCTAAGACTGATACTGCTGATATGGGCCTCGCCCCCAGACTGATACTGATATGGGCCTCGCCCCAATACTGATACTGCTGATATGGGCCTCGCCCCAAGACTGATATTGATACGGTCCTCGCCCCTGTGATTCATTCCTGAAGACTACTGACATTGTACTATTGATGCTTCTGGTTGGCTTGCATTTGACGCTTTCTCTTTTTCTCCTTTGAAACCTGTTATTACAAAACAGAACAAACACAAAAAGGATGCAAATATGTTACGTGTATGCATGCATGCATGATTGAGTTTCCTATCCATTGGGCTAGGTCTTCTGCCAGTACTCTTGGTGGCTGCTCGGTCTTTTAACAAGTCTGCCCTCTTCCCTAACCAACGGGTATCTATGATGGCCTTTAAGACAAAATGGGGTTAACATGGTGCATGTATGAATGAGGTGCATGTGATGCATGATATGCATGCGATACAAGAAATATATCAACTCATTAAAATTTTCACACAAATCGGCTCATCATCATTTTAGAAGTTTTTGGGCCAACTGTCATATGAGTGAACTCGTCCCAGTTTAAATGGCCCAACGAGTTCACATCTCATGGCAATGAGCCCAACTAAATCCAAATGGTAATGTTCCGAACACAAGCACAAAGAAAGATAATGCAAACATACAACAATAATTTCTACAGAATGGCCTATCAACATTTCAGAAGCTTTGGGCCCAATGGTCATAAAATACGAACTCGCCCCAGTTTAAATGGCCCAGCAAGTCCGCATTTCTGACAATGGTCCAACTGCATCCAAATGAGGATGGTCCACTAGCACATACTCAAGGAAATAATTGTTACTTTAACCATGCAAACCCGATCTATGGGTGGGTTCGTGGGAGTATAGACAAAGGCTCTCACCGGCGAAGGATGGCCTACAACTAGGTCTCCCCAATCAAGGGTTCGAGCAACCAAGTGAGCGCACCCTTTTTTATACACTAAGGTACGTGCCAATGAGCTATGGTGTGTGACGGACTGTCAAATGGATTTCCCGTTGTAGATTCCCCAGAGGGAAGGTGGAGCGAGGCTCACTTAAATACCCAAGCCTCTTAGGCTCTTATCGCTTGGTGTCAGGAATAAACAACGAGTCCTCCAAATTAGTCCATCACAATAGGCTACGAGTAGATGGTTATCTAGGTGCCTTCACAGCTTTTCCTTCTAGAAAGGTAGTGAATGAAGGAAGACACCAAACCATTACTTAACCTCAAAATGCCTTTGATTAAACCCTCACTTTATCCACTATAGACACGGTCAATTAAAACATAAATCCAAACATCACAAGACAATATTTTGGGGCCGATTCTCTGTCCCCAGTGGAGTCGCCAGACTGTGGACAACAGAACTTGGGCGACGCATGTTGTCCCGGGCTCGCGGCCCGGTCGGGAGTACGGAGTAGCCACGGGGGACTAAACCGGAGAATAATGGAGTCGCCACCCGGTGTGAACCGGGACAAAGGTTTAGGGCCGCACTCACCCCTCGCAAGGGAAGACCTCAAACCATTGGGTTCGGAATGGTCCCTTACTTATGCCACTTGTAATGACAGGATTTATGTAATAATTTAATCAGGCTTAAGTAGCACTTATTTCCAAGAGTATCATGCTTCTAAATTCACGGGTACAAAATAAAACTTATCCATACATTTCACATATATCTCACATCTAAGAACACATGCTTGAAAATACCTCAAAGTAACAACAAACATACAACTTCATTCAGCATATCATATTCATGAAAAACACAAGCATACATAATAACCGCACAAGCATACATGTGAGCACTTTTCCAAGTGATACGTGGAATTGTATCCCAAGTACAGACCGCATTACCGTCCATTCGGAATCGGCTACGGAATTTATGTCTGGGTTTCCATTCGATATATCACAAGAAATAATACTCCAAAATCATCATGGCATAGGTATATGAATCGTAATGCGTTAAATCAAGACTGAGGCACATGACGCAACTAATGGAATAAACATGCTTTTCATTATTATGTGCACAAAGATAAGAATGACTATGTGTGGTTCCATAACAAAATCACCTAAGAAACAATTATGTATGGCATGTGATGAATATGTCTCAGTTCAGTGTGTTCGCGTTCGTGTAGCATCGTAAACGCGTTCGAACGGTAAACAGAAGGTTCGCATTCGTATGACGTTTGATAACGCGTTCGAACGAAAATGAAACAGAATGCTCACGTTCGTATGGCATTTGTTAACGCGTTCAAACGGAAATGAAACAGAATGCTCACGTTCGTATGGCGTTTGTTAACGCGTTCGAACGGAAATGAAACAGAATGCTCACGTTCGTATGGCGTTCGTGAACGCGTTCGAACGGAAATGAGACCTGATGCATGATAAGGCAAAATGCATGCGCGTTCGAGTTGCGTTCGTAAACGCGTTCGAACGGGAACATACCTGATGCATGAAATGGGACGCAATACATAAACAACAAAATAAAGGGGCGCGGCGAAGTACTGCCGTAAAGGTGGCCTTTTGGGGCTCTTGGTCTCTCAAAGAGAGGACCTTTAGACCAACATACTAAACCCATGCGCGTCACATCACAACACATGAAATAAAGACAATAAAAGTGTGAGACTTCATATGCCCAATTGAACGTACATTCAACTCAAACACACTTCGTCCAGCGCGAACGCCCGCAATCTGTTTGGCGTTCGAACGTATACATGAACGCTTCATATCACCGACACCGTTTGAACGCTGCCTCGAACGCGACACAAACGCCCGCAATCTGTTTGGCGTTCGAACGTATACATGAACGCAGCACGAATGAAAACAGTTAACCTTG